>VYZM01013955.1:30641-75224 GCA_013398915.1 Dromas ardeola | reverse complement strand
GCCCTGAGGCGGCGGAGGGGGGCTGAGGCGAGGGGGCTGCTCCCCTCTGCCGGGCGAGGGCCTCCCCTCGCGGCTGCGGTGGCTGCTGGGGGCGGTGGGAGATGGTGGAGATCCCCACACACACACACACACACACACGCACTCCCCGGCCCGACCTCGTCCCCTCGGCTGTGCGCTACGTGCCGCCTTCCCCAGGCCGGCGCTCGGCTGTTCCTGCCAGCTCGGCCTCCTGCTGGCAGCGCGGCACGGACCGGGGGCTCCATTTCCTCCCGCCCAGATCCACGCAGCCGCCGCATCCTCCCGGGATACCGGCGGTTCAGGCCGCTTTGGCCGGGCTTCGCTCCCGGCGGGTTCGCCGACGGCTGTGCCGAGTTAGTTTGTGTTGTTTAGGTGAACGTAAACCGTGTCCACACGTCGGGTAGGGCTGGAAGAAGTTACCGGCTTCCTTAGGTGTCTTCGGGCGCCGCCGTGTAATGAAATCTGGGAGCAAAGGAACGATGAATGTGGAGAGAAGAAAGGTTACCGGCTCGCTCAGGGACTTTTAATATTATTTAGGGGAAGGATACGCTGGTACTGTGGGAGTTCGTGCAGTTAACACAGCAGTGTTTTTTTTTTTTTTTAGTGTTAGGCTGTTTCTGTGGTGAGGATTCTTTTCTCACGTAGCAACTATGATGTTTGGGTGACTGGTACCTACTTTTCTCATAGAAAAGTTTCAAAATAAATGGAACTTTATGTTACTGTTCTCAGCAGTTTTGCATAAAATCTTTTGCTTTAGAGGGATAATCTAGCAAAGAGTAGTGTAGTGAAATACAGGACCTGTAGCTGAGATGTCTTTTACTGCTGCTTTTATGAATGCTTCTACTGTAAGAGCATTTCCATCTTAGGATCCACAGTTAGGTGCTGGCTTCTGTTTTTCTTTGATTTGATTCTCTTGAAGGGACAAGAATCAAGACAGTCTGGATGATTGTTTTCCTCTTAAAGTACAGCTCCTGTTTTTACTTTCTTGCTTTTCTTTCTACAGTGCACGAGGGCTTTTTACTAGGCACACCAGGAAGATAGGTCTCTGTAGCTGTGTGAATCCAGGCTGATGTTCAAGATGTTGGTTCCATGTATAACATCATTTGCACATTTCAGGACCAGTAACTGTGTATAACTATTGATTTAATCATTTGGTGGGTTCTAGCGTCAGGTTCTCGTGCTCAGGTACAGGTATACTTTCAGTTTACAGGTATTCATGGTGCTCAGATTGTGCTGTTGTTGCTAAGGTTGTTATGTTCACTTCCAGTTGATACATCTTTTTCAAAGCTATATGTAAGGAGCTAAATCATTGAAAATATTGCCAATCTATGGGCTGAGAGTAGTTTTACACGTGGGAATGTCTCTACCTTCCTTTGTTTGCTCTCTGTCTGATCCTGCCACGCTCCCTTTCACTTGGAATGATCTTCCATAGCACCAGCGTTGGTGGCTGCTACTTAGCATCAAGAACCCACATTCAGTGTGTAAGGGTGTTTTTCCCTTACTGGAACAACCTCCTCTTCACCTTGGGCTCTTGATAGAACAACCACTATACTTTTACCGAGTCCTAGATTGCTACAAGTGTCTCAGGCTCCTGCTATTCTGCTTCCTCCAGCCAAGCTCATCTTCTCTCTTGTTTACTTCCTAGTTTATCTCTGTGGCTCAGCCCTTTCCCCCTGCGCAGAGCTGGGCAGTGACGGTGTCTGTTCTGGGGTATGAGCTGCGAGTTGTTCTCCACATCGCGAGGCGCTCCGTTTCCTTCCTGTGAAATCATCCACAGAGAGCCTTAGCAGCCCAGTGGCTTCTAGCAGCCCAAATGGCTTCCTGCTCCACACCGAATCATAAGGCAGGGCATTTGAGTAGAGTGTTTTAAGAGAGCGTGGCTGTACTGTGAACCCGTCTGGAAATAGGGACTGTCAGCAGGGTGCTTAGCTGTCTTGTGTAAGGCTACATGTGGCTTGCGAGCTGCCAGTGAAAGTCCCCTTCCATACATTAATCTGATATCTATAAAATGAATGTATGCTGAAATCCTGTGCCAAGGAGTGAGCAAGAAGTCTGGTTTACAACCATTCACTGAGCCGCAGCTGCCGTGAATGCGCAAGAACTCCAGCCTCTACATGTCTGTCAGCACATCCTTGTCACCGCTTAAACGCTCCATTCATATCTCCTGTAACTTAGATCTTGCCGCCGTTTGCTTCTCCGAACGCTGCCGATGCGTACAAGCTACTTTGCTCTTCCAGCTCCCCTCGCCAAACTGGACACCGCAGCCAACCCTGTTCCGAGGGTGCCTGTGGTGCTGGCCTCCTGCCAGCGTAATCGCTCAATTTGCCACAGGGTTTGCTATTTTAATCTTAATTCTTTTTCTGGAAACAGTATAAAGCAAGTTAGGAGGCCGTATCTGACTAATTTCAAAAAATTGCTGCCGAATGTGGAAACTTTGTTCAAACATGCTGTTACATTGGGAGTAAGATGTTTTTTATACTAGAGGAGGACATCATGAAATCACTGTTTTCGTGGTTAGGAAACCTGCGATCCCTGTTCATTTTTCCCAAATGCTGTTTGAGTTCTTCACTTGCTGAATTTGCTGAAACGTTGCACCCATGCAGTTTTTTCTTGCCTTCAAAAAACAGTGAAAAGTAAAAAACCTGAAAATACAAGGGATACGTTTGTTATTTTTTTTTTTTAAGAAAAATAAGTTTGATACTGCTACATTATGGAAAATCTTTCTAGAAGGACAGGAAAATGTCAAAGCAGCATAATAAAACTACTGTCATTCAGTTTAAAGAATTGATTAAAACTTGCGTAAACTTCTGCAACTTACACTGCTTGGTATTCATATATTTATAAATTCTGAACTTCGCACACTATAGGTGCTCTTTTTATTCTTTGAAAGGATATTTGATTTTTGCTTGCTACTCAAGGTCTTAATTTATTGTTGAGGCACTGAAAAAGAGTGTGTTCGTGAAGGGAGTTATGGCTTTGCATGTAAAATATAAACTTCTTTTCCTTGCACAAGAAACAACTTTGAACTATCAGACTAGTGAAACAAAGGTTATTTTCTCACTTGGTGTTTAGTTTTAAGCTAACCCTTTAAAATTGTTAATAGACTGTTGAAACTTCTAAGTCTTTCTTGTTTTTCAGTGTGTGTACTTATTTTTAACTGCCATATATTTTGTTGAAGGTATCCGATGGCTGGGTGTTGATTTTCTTTAGGACTCCTTAGACCTAAAATGTGGAGCAGGAAAGGGTAAGCTCGTGCCTTTCTTAGGGTGCTAGAAATGGCAACATCTTCATATCATGGAATTTAACTCCACCAGTGTCCTCTTAGCTCGTGCCCCAGTCACATCAGGAACTCCCTTTTACCTCCTGTCAAGGGTCTGCCCTTCTCTTCTTAGAAAGGCTTTTTGTATGCGTTTGGGGATGGATCTGGACCTGCTCTTACTGTGCTAGTGCTGCTGGTATTACAGAGTTACCAGTTTCTGTGACTTAATTTTACGCGGTAAATTACGTTGAAATTCACTGTAAGCTGCCATACATAGAGGAGGAAATGAGAACTTAATGTACAGCTTCAGCTCTCTTCCTTTTTGCGTGAGAATTTTTCCTTAAATTTAAATTGCATTTGAGAATGTTACAAACTACAAAACGCAGTATAACTTTTTCAAGCGTATATTTGTCATGACCAGTACATTTTCCTAAGGAAGAAGACTGCATATTACTTTGTTGCTTCAGCTAGCTGTGTAGTCTTAAGGTGGCTTAAAGATGAGTTAGTCATTTGATGAAAAGATAATTGATGTTGTCACACATGTGAACCAAAACTTTCTCCTTTCTTTAGTGAACTGGAGTATACTATTTGCTGTATGAAAAGTGAAACATTTTTTTCGGCAGTGATTATTTTGCTGACTCTGCAGTTACGTGGGATTTTGTACACTGATTTTTACTTTGTCTTGATATTTTTCATGTTTGCAGAATCGTCGTGTACTCATACGTGCTTAGTGGTGTGTTGTAATGTATATTGAAAGAGTACAGAGGAACAGCCAAACTTTCCTGACTTGCAGGAAAGTACCGCTTTCGTAATTTGTATACCCTCTCTTGCACTGCTATTACCACCAGTCTTCCTCTGTTTCACAGAAGAGTGGGAAAGGGAGTTAAATGCTTTAACTCTATAAAAGAAAATATGCCTTAGATTATCATATGATGGTCTGCTCTTCTACCCACTTTGAACAGTATAGGAAGGAAAGATTTTTCCATTTCAGAAAGCAGCCCTTCCAAATACTTTCGGCCTTCCAGAAATTGCAGGGATCAAGTTGATGAACACGGTAAACTTCTAACTGCTAAATTGACTTTGCAAACATACACAGTTATAACTAATGAGGAACTTTAGATGCCTAATGGAAGTCTTGTTCATGTTGGCTAAGCATGTGCCAACAATAGCTTTACAAACTTGTAAGTCTTGTGAAAATTTTGGTGTGTATTGCCTCCCTTATTTCAAGTTTTAGCGGAATACTTGGTTATAATTTTAGTGACGGAACTTCTAATGCTCAGACTACTAGAAAATATTACTAAATTTGAAAATTAAGAAAGTCAACCTCCAGTATTTTATTTTTGGTAAGTTATGAATTAGAAAAAAAAATAGCTGGTGGAAAATATTACGTAGTTTTAACTGTAGTGGCTGTGGGTAGGGATCTGTTCCATGCATTGTCCAATTAATTTGCTTTAGTCTCATGCATCCTTTCTGATGTACACACAAAGCAGCCCACTAGAATGTAAAGCATCTCTTACCCTATTGACTAGGGAAGTGCAGCACTTTCCAACTCAGTGCAAGGGGTTTTTTTTGTTTTCTTTTGCCGTTTATTGTAATACCTGAAGTTGAACTTAAACGTTTCCTTATACTTTTAATGCTATCAAAATTGGGAAACGTAAAAGGCAGACCTGAATAGCATCATCCCCAGATACACTACATGAGTCCAGGCTATCTCGTGTCTTACAGCAGAGTTGTCATTTGTTAGTACACAGTTCTCTTTGGTAGCCATTTCTAAGAAGTAGCGTTTCTAAGAGACTTTTTAGTACTGTCCAGGAAGTGTTTGTTTTAATCCTCAGGCTGAGGTGATGCCCGTATTTTTGTATACTCGTGACTGTTTTAGTAGGTGGTGTCTTTCAGTGTGTTTAGCGCGCACCATAGGTTAGTGCAATTCATTTTTAACTCCTCCATTTTAATCTGTTTTGCTTTTACTATTCTCTTTTCAGAGTAAACTTAGTGCTTTTAAATAAGAAGTTTTAGTATGAGTGTTATTTCATCTGTTTCTGTAGTCTCTCTTTGCGTTGAGGAAAAATATTTCTCCTAAATATCTTTCTTTATAGCTTTGCCGCAGCTGCAAAGCCATGTGGTGCCTGGTGACCAGGCTTTCTAGAAAGAAAAGTTTTGGGGTTGTTGTTTTGTTGTTTTTTTTTTTAAACTGTATGACTTAAGAAAACTGGACACAGCCAAGGTAGAAGCAAACCATTGATTGAGATGGGAAAGTACCGTTGATAATGACATAATCAAGTCAGTCCAAAGCTTGCTTTGATGTTTTTCTTTTCTGCTGCCGTCGGTGTTGTCTTTTGAATTCAGTTCTGATTGAGCTGTCCACAGTGCTGCCAAATTTTGTTTGTATTTGGGTTGTGAAACAGATTTATTGATTTATTTATTTATTTTAACCACAGATGTGGCCAGAGTAGTTCACTCTCTCCTGTTGTAATTTGTCCTCTTCTATTTTTTTGCTGGTGCTGCTCAGTTGTGTTTTGCCTTTGCTGTAGGTTTTAGTCTCCGTTCAACCTTCATTAAACAGGCAAATGAAAAATAAAACTCTTCGTTGCTGAAAGTAGATTTAAAAGCTGTCCATGCGTCAGCCTGTAGTTTTACATTCATCTTAAACCAGCCTAATCTAGCCCTGCTGTAAAAGAAATGGTCGTGCAGGCGTTAGCGTGGGAGGCTGCATTGTGCACTCTTGGGCAGACCGATCCCAACTAAAACCAAGTCCCTCTCATTCCTTGCCTTCCTGTCCTCTCCTAGTTAGTTTTAACTGCTTTGCTTCTCTGCAGGAACACTCATAACGCAAGTTTTGGGATCACAGGGCAGGCTGAACAGCTGCGTGAAGGCAGGGCTGCTCTTTCGGTGCTCGTTCTGTTTTATACCAGCTCAAGTTGTATGTGAGCTTATTACGGCCTGAAGTGAAGGTGTTAAGGCCTGGGTGCCAGCGATAATATATGCCACGGTAGCTCTGCAGTTGTGAAAGTCTCTGTCTTTGAGAGAAGTGTTAAAATATTTAACTTTTCAGAGATACAGAATAACGACATACATCTGCACTGTTTTGGGCCCCACATGTCTTCCCTAACAGATCTTCTGGCAAAGAGCTCATTGCATTCCCTTGTACAAGTTGCTTTATAATTGGAACGTGGAGAATATGCTTAATGTTAACTTTCACCTGTGTGAAGAGTTAAATCACATAACCCATAATTCCATGAAATATGTGTAAGTCTGAAGGATAACTAATCTCAGCATGTCATCCTGGGGACCTTTTGAAACTACGTTGATGTTACAGCACAGATTTGCGTATAGGGAGGCAAGTAAATGATTTTGTATGTAGTCTAGGAAAAAAAAATTGCAACTCTTTTCTGGCCAGACAAGGAGCTGACTTGGCAGGCGGTGTTAGGTACTGTGGGTGGCTCTGTTTGAGCTGCTAATGTCACAGATTGGAGCTTCAGAACTTTTTGTCTTAGTGGTGCTTTTTTTTTTCCTGTATTCTTAGTTCGGTCATGAAATTAACGTTAGAGCTTATTAATGTGAGAAAATAATGAAATTTAAATTTTAATTTAGTAGTAGAAAGTGTGTGGATGTGCTAATTTAGATTTATTTTAAATAAGCCAATTTTAGAAGAGTTCCCAAGAGGGGAGGTTTCACTGGCTTAGCTAGATCAATCTAAAAAGTGTTTGAAGTTAAACTTGTCATGTAGATGAATAATGCTTTAAAACATAATTATTACTACGGCCTCGTTATATACCTTCTGAAACTTGTTTAGCAAGTGTTTACTGTTAAAGGACAGGCGTCTATTCACACAGAGGGTAAATTCCTATCTAAATGTTGCTGTGTTCTTGGCTTCACTTATCCTTTGATAATGAACTTATTTCATTGTCCTTTCATAGGACTTGTGGTTTGCAGTGAATGCTCCCTTTCTACTGTTTGGTTTTTTTTTTTTTTTAATCAGTCCCTCTGTTGTTTGTGCTCTCTTGCCCCATCATATTCCTCCACTGTTTCTGAAATCTTCGTTTGCTTCCATGTGGAGGACAAGACTTTGGGAGAGCAGGGGTTTTCTTGTTTGTGCTTTTTAACTGCCGGCGAAATGCAAGGTTTGTCGAACATTAGAACTTGTCAACCTCAGCTCTTCTAACTTGAATATTTCTGTTGAGACAGCTAATGGGAGACATAGGTTTAAAAAGAAAACCCAAAAAACCACCAACCCTCCTAACCACAAATAAAACAAAAATAAAGTAGAGAAGAAACCCCAGTTGATGTAGAAATGACAATACAGAAGAATAAATGTCTTGGTGAACCGATATGTTTCTTTTTGGGAAGAGCTTCAGTGTTTAATGAAGGAATGCTTAGGAATAGTTTGTATGGATTCAGAATATTTGTGTAAGGGTGTGTTCTTTAAAAAGTGAGAGCTTCATTCAGGAGGAGGAAACTTCCCACTGGGGCAAGGAAGTGGGGCTTTATTGTTTGGGTCTCGTTATGCGTTTAGAATACAGTAGAGGTTATTTTTTTTCTAATTGTTTCTGACTTTCAAATCCCTTTAATGTAAAACCTCAGTGGAGGTATAGGCCACTCTGTAGCAAACTTGTACGTGCCTTTTTCTTTTTTTTAAACTTCCCTTTCACAGACCCCTTAAAATAACGCACAGACCAAAAATGGAAATCTACAGGACTGAGTGCCACATGAAGTAAAGTTTTGATTGTGACACTGCAGGAGAAAATTAATTATTTCCAGAAAAAAAAATATCTGTGGGGATTTGGATCTCCCTATAGTGAGACGCCATTACTTGCTGTCTCCTCCCATGCTGTTGCTGTCATGACTGGGGAGGCACAGTGCCACAGCTGAGTTTTGGTTTGTATCAACTAATATGAGAACTTAAGTTGCTTACAAGAAGCAGGTGGAGGAAAAAAAAAACCCCGAGATGTAACAGGAAAAAAAAAAAATTCTCATTGGGGAGTTCTGCTGAAAGCCCACGCTCTCGTCATATCTCAGTTATTCCATTATTATGAACCTGCATTTTGCCCCTCTTTTCAGCGATGCTAAAAACCACAGCCCTATCTCTTGAAACCGCAGTAGATACTGCTGGATCACTTGCATGTTAAAGATGCTTCTACAGCTGCTTTCACTATCTAAAATGATAAAATAAAGCATAACCTCAGCTCTTAACTGTGAATTTTCTATTTTGAAACTAAGCCATGAGAGTGTTCATGTTTTTGTAGATTAATCCACTGTGGGTATGGGGAAAGATTTCTTCTTCAAGGAAAGCGTGACTGCTTCAGAGTTATAGCTCAACAGTTGGGTTTTGTAAATTAAAATAATATTTTCGGTATGAGGATAATGTAAAATTTTTATTTTTGGATTTTACACAAAAATAATGCCAGCCAAAGTCTGGGGGAGTATGGATGTGCTTGCAAAGGTACAGCACAAAATACAGCCATCCTAGCTTTTTTCTTTAATAAGCTGAGGATAAATAATTTCTGTGTTTCATTAAAATTGTATACAATGTGAATACCAGAGGGGATGGGGATTTGGGGCCTCTGTGGCACCAGTTTCCAGCTGGTGAGGCACAGCTCACTAGAAAGACATGCCAGCGGCAACAGAGTAAAGTCCAAGCTATTAGAGCTCGTTAAGCTTAGTGGAGCTTGTGTGCATGTGGGCACTCATGTCTCTAATAATATAGAAGGCCGGAGGTGAGGCTCGGGATGTAATGGCAAGGAAGGAGAAGGAAGGGAAGGGCAAGCTGTTGGTAGAGAGGTTGGGGGAGCAGCATTGTGCTGAGAACTGCGACTCTGGTTCAGGTCACTTAATCTCTCCAGTGTCTGCTCGTGAGCTATGATATGCAGACCCGTTCTTACTGTTTCTAAGGGAAAAAAAAAATCTATGATATACCAGGATCTTGAGTTATAGAGGTAATGGAGTGTCCTAGGGAGGTGTGCAGTATAATGGTGTTATTTGATGGCTGTTTGTGTGTGCAAAAGGTACTTGATGAAGTTGAAGTACTTAATGCAGGGGAGTTTGGGGCTGAGCACCCCTCTCTGAGCTCGGTGCTGTGCCTGGCACTAGCTGGAATGACTGTTCTGTCTGTGGGACTGAATGCAAGTGCTTGTTCGTCTGATATTCACACCGACTAGTTAGATGGAAACTTCAGTCTGTGCATTGAAATAAATGTTATTGGAAGAGTCAGTACTGATGGATAAAGAAGTCACGCTTTACCAGCCTACTAGTGACTTAAAAATACGGAGGGTGGGTTATGTTGTTTCATACATACCTCTGCGGTCAGCTAATACAGAAGGAGGGGAAGCCACATCTCTTTCCTAACCCAAATGCAGCATTTTTGCAAACATGAGGGGGATAAAGGAAGGGTAATATGGGATGAAGAATACAGTTTTTTCTGGTCTTGCCTTCTGTAGGGAAGAAGCAGCATGAAGGGAGAACAGATGCTATTGTTTGGGTGTTTTTATTCGTCTCGTAGAAGATGTGTGTGTTCACTACATAGGTCTTTTAGGGTGGCAAAGAGATTGTATTGAATGGAGGCATTGCTCTTTATGAATGCAGAAAAAGCTATTACATTCTTTACTTTAAATTGTTAGAAAAGGCATCTGGGATTAGTTCATCATTTTCTGAAGTATGGAAAAGTGAATGAATCATTATGGTCAAGTGTGATAAAAAGCACTAAGAATGTTCTCCATTTCCCCTTTTATCGAGTAGAGGTTTGCCTGAAGATGGAGTAATTTTGTAGTTTGAATTCACATTTAACTTTAAACTGGGTTGCTGACTTGTGGGTAAGCCATAAGCATCCCCTCCATTGTTTGGCTGAGGCTCACTATTTGGATGACTTAATTCGGACATTGCAGTTTGTAATTAAAAGCATTTCTCTGCATCCTTTAAGAAGGTTTTCAGTAGCATTTCGTACAGGTTTGTGTACAGGGATCAGTTAAACCACCTCGCTCATTAACAGTAGGCATAGATATTGTATGCTCTGTATGCTCCATGTGTGCTCTGATGGTGCTCCTCTGCCCCTTGTCCCGCTTGCAGGTGGCCAGTGAGGTGGTGAGAACGAACTCGTTTAGCATTTGAAAATTTGGAGGATAACTTTGAAGGTCTAGGCTGGAAGGAGAAAGTGGGAGAGAAAAAAAGAAATTAACACTTGGTGTCTTTTGCAAGTCGCCGTTGTCCAGATGAAGCTTGTGGGCTGCAGAAAAGAACCGTTCTTTGTTTCTCACCTGCTGCTTTCTGCTGGAGCATTAATCTCTTCCTCTTTGGTTCTCTGGCATTTTTGCTCTTGTAATCTTTCACGTATTCATATTTGAAACGTGGTCATAACTTACACAGCAAGCTGGATTGATGTCTTGCTTCGTCCTTTCATCTCTGACTGCAACACCCACTCACACCATTGATGTCTGGGAGTGATTCTGGTCTCTATGGATCATATCACTTCTGGCACTATGAAGAGATCCTGTCTCTATCTTACAGGGGTCAAAAAGTAACCAGGATAACCATGAGAGCTATAGATCTGTAATTAATTATTTATTCCAGACAAAATAATTATAGAATGGTTTGGGTGGGGACCTTTAAAGATCATCTAGTCCAACCCCTCTGCCATGTCTTTCAGTAGATAAAAGGGTTGACTTGAGAATTAACAGTGCTTGAATTCTTTTGCAGTAGGTGACAGTTATTCCATAAAAATGATCTCTAGATTAGGTCTACTGAACGTAATGAGATTACAAGATTGAAGGCAATGCTGTTTGTCTAACGCTCCGACTCCTTGTTAAGGTTTTTAATTTCACACTACAGTGCCAAGAAATCAGAAGCAATCTGGCAGAGTGGGATCCCTAAACGTCTCAATAGTCATACATGGGACTTAAAATACTAGGACAGCTCCTTCGTTTTTGCTCGTCAATATTGAAGCACTCCTAGCTCTGATAGCCCACCTCGGCATACACCAATGTGCTGTGGTTAGAAAGTATGCTAGCTGCTCACTGAGAGACCAGAAGAACCTTTAGAGAGGGGCTCCATCAAAAAATGACGTGAAACGCATCATATAGGAATCCTTGACAGGGTCCAGGTGCAGTTTATACATGGTCAGAGTGAAAAAAGAAAAAACAGAAACGTAATACTTGCAGAAAAAATGAGGAATGCAAGAAGATAGTTGCGCTAAGTGTCTTTAAGGGTTGGCTTCCAAATGTAAATGGAGACACGGGTGGCCTGGAATGAGCAGGTACTTGAGAGACGTACAGGAACAGGCTGAATGCAGTGGGGAACGGTGACACCCGACTTGGCTTCGGACAAATAGAGAGTTGTAAATCATCGTTTACAGCGCCGCGTCTTTACTTTGCCACTAAACAAAAGGAAAAGCAACTTGAGAAGTTGAATTTGATGTGTCCAATGACCACTTTGGGTGCTGTACAACTTACTGGATCTTACTTGATTTCTAGGGCAATAAGGCTTTTACAGTGAATTTACGGATTCCTCATAGTGGATATAGATAAGGTTTACAGGCTTGCCGCCTCCTCGCCCGCCTTTTTTTTTCTGGGGTCGCCTTGAGTAATCTGTTAGCCCTCCACCCAGTTGTATAATTGGCCGAATTGGTATAGCTAAGACAGCAGGTGGTTAAAGGAGTTGTTTGAAGTAGTCTTAGGTATACTTTATTTGCATAAAAAGGTAAGAAGAATTGTTTTTCCCTTTTTACCTATTTCCATTCCTCCAGATGCTTATCTGGAGGTTATTTGCCATGCTGGGCTTTACAAAGTACTGTTTTTCTAGAAGATGCATTACTAGGAGAAAACCTCATGAAATCTTCTGGCAATCACATCTTAATAAAGAACCTTCAATAATTGATATTTAAGATAATGCTGTAACAGATATCAGATTTAAATGAACTTCTGATTACATCATCTCTTCTTCTGCTTCCCTCCAGCACTTTCCTTGTGGTTTGTTGAATTCTTGGGGGTAATAGACAAGTCCCGTTACCTTTATTTGTTGTGCATCATCTAATCCAACAATGCTATAGCTTGACTGAAGAACTTTTAGTTTCCATACTCTAAAGCATGCTTGATGAGCAGCAGACAGATGTACAGGTTCCATATAGACTCTTCTGCCCCCCGTAATATCAAGGGACTATGAGCTGCAGCTTTGAGTTTTTCTTATCTCATAGAAAACACTGCCAGCCTTTTTCCTATCTTTCTCTAACGGTTCTTAACAGAAAGCCAGCGTGAAAGTTAAACTTTTCTATAAAACTCGGACTGTAAGAAAACTTGAGGACAGCCCATAGGTTTTTTTTCAGTTGGGTCCTAAAAAGAAAAGGCTGAACTCCCTGTATTCCATTTCTTGCTGTGACCATATATATATATGTAAATAAAATAAATAAGAACTCTGTGCAGATCCTGGCAAGGATTTGTATTGGATGTTTTCCACGTTCTTGAATTCCTTCTATTACTAGTATTTGAATAACTATTTCTGGAAAATCTGTTACCCCTGCCATGGAGTGTCTCCTCCCCAGGTCTCCCATTCTGCATCTTAAGGCTGGGCTCCTAAAAGGGGACATTACCTGTTTGGAAGCCCAGTGACGGGCCACTAGGGTGGCTCGGGGTAGAAGCACATGACGTATCAGGAGAGGCTGAGGGAATCAGGTTTGTTCAACCTGAAGAAGAGAAGGCGAAAGGGTGATCTTTGGGCTGTCTACAACTACCTACGGGGAAGCTATGGAGAAGATGGAGCCAGACTTACGGCAGGTGCACCAGAACAGGGCAGGAGACAAGGGACAGAAGCTGGAACGCAGGAAACTCCAGTTGAGTATAAGGCAAGTTTATTTTACCACGGGGGTGATCAAACACTGGAACAGGTTGTAAGAGATATTGTGGAAACTTTGTCCTCGAAGATATTCAAAACTTGACCGGACAAGTCAACCTGGTCCCTTCCAACCTGCGTTAGTCCATGTTCATGATACTCAGCACCTCTGCAGTAGCTCCTGGAAAGCCTTTTTAAGCAGATGTGTCTGTTCCTTTCCCAGTCTTGGTCTTTTTTTTAACCTGATCATGATGAACACATTTGCCATTTTTTTTGTTTCCTGTAGTTCTGGAGGCAAAACAGCTGATGCCTAGTTGAAGACAAGTTATTAAACCCTGTTTTTTCCAAGGAGCGATGCCTCCTCTCTGCATCTGTGTGATGGAATCCATAACTGACCTGGAGGCAGCAATGAATATGTACAATGGTTGTATAGTCTGTGCTGTCTGTGAGGCTGGGGTTGGCAAGTGAGGTGGATCAAATCAAGTGCTGCAGGAGAATTGAATTGCGTATTGAATTAAAATTCTGTATAGTAGCATGAAATTTGCCCTTCTTTTACTAAATACTTGGGCATCAAGTAATTAGTTTATCTAAAATACTTTGAAAAGTGCATCTGTTCTTGTGCAGCAATATCTGAAAACACCTGTAAGTGATGATACGGAAGAGCTGCCCTGTTGTCTCATATTAGAAACCTTAGCTGAAAGTAAAGCTGCCAAATAAGGCTTCCTTCCTTCACTTCAGTTTCATTTAGAGGCTGTAAATTTAGAAAAATGGTTTTAGAGAGACTTCCTATCGACAAACGCAGGTTGCATTAGCCCAATGCTAAAACATGCTTTGAGTTGTGAAAACATCACCTGATTTTTAAATATGCGTTAGGACTTGCCTCACAAGGAAACTTATTGATATAATTACACTAGTATCATTATGCTCAGATGATTTCCTGTGTCGACAAGCCCTTAGATGCAACTAGTTCGGCCCCTTCTTATTTAATAACTCATTAGGCCTCCGACTGCGCATTAAAGTTGCATAATTCTTTGCTAAAAAAACTTCAACGTGCAAGTTTAGCGCTGACTGGCAGCGCTTCCAGGGCGCTGAGCAGGCCAGCGGTTAAGCTTTAAAAGATGATGAAGAATCAAGGACAAAAGAAATGAACGCTCTGAGTCTGGGAAATGGTTATAAATTAAATGTTCCTGAAAAATCATCATTGCATAATTGCGTGGATTTTGGAGCAGACGAGCTGAGCCACGCTCGTTCAGGAGCCTGGCTCATTCGCACCTTTTATATACTAGGAGTGGCTTGGCAGGCCGAGTCCTTGAGTCACTGTCTTACCTCTAGTTTTGATCCACAATAACGTGCTGGAGTAGGAGCACGCACGCTGACAGCTTTGCGTTTGCAGTCCTGTTCTCAGTTTGCAAAACTCCGGTGTTTGTACTAAAGCAGCACTTCTGAGACTGTGCAGAGTTCCTCTACCCCCTCCTTGTCCCTGCTGCTCTCTTTTGACGGAGCAATGTTGCTTGACATTTGATTTTATTTCAGAAAACTGCCACAAGAATGTTATTTTTTCTAGTATCTGTCGTCTTCCAGATTCTTTTTTTTAAATTTTAGAAATTACCGTTCTTAAGATTGATAACTATGAACATTCAGTCTATGTAAATTGGATGAATTATAATAGGAAGTCTGTTTTTTCATGATAAAAATAAGCCTAAAGACAGTATACTGGCACCTTATTATTCAGTACTCAGCTTACCTTACTTCACACCTTTAAAATGGGGCTCTTGATGGTCTCAATCATCATATCAAGGCTGAAACGTTCTCATTATTCATATTATCATCTAGCAAATGAGTGAGGAGCTCCTGATACTTATCACACGGATGCTCCAGTTTATTAGTCTTTCATCTTTCTTCTAATTCATTCTTCCTTTGACAGTGCTTTAAAAGTAAAATCCAGGTAGGCATGTAGATTTTCCAATGCTTTGAAATAGCATCTCTCCAAAAGCATCGTCTGCGTTAGCGAAGAGGTCTCTGAAAAACAGGAACGGAGCAAGTAACGAGTGTTGAGGTATGGATTTTGGCAGGTTTCCTTGGGCAGGACGTCACCTCGAGCTCCGGTGTCCGGCAGTGTCCTCTGTCACACACCTCATCACGCTGCAAAACCTCCTTGGTAGGAAGCTGTGTGCTAAGAAGAGTGGTCTCATATTGGTACATTTAAAAGTGAATGAGCGATGGGAATTACACCAGACTGCTTGAACAAGGAGCTGGGGCAGATGAATCGCTTTGAACATAGCAATTGTGTTTTACGATTGAGGCTCATGGCTTTTTCTTTGATAGAAAAGAGTAATAAGGCTCTAGGCTCTCCTCTCAACACCAAATTCCGTGTTTGGTGACTGCCTTTCACAGCTGGTTGCTGTAGTACATTTCATGCAAGATAGTTTGATTTTGCTTTCTTAATTTGAGGCAGTAGTCCAAAAAGTGAATTCAGATCAACAGTTGTAATATTTAGTTTTCTCCCCTTGAAGTTCAATTCACATCTCTCAGTCCTATAGCTAACACATAGGTATCTGTTTTATGTGGCAAAAAATATAGGTTGACTCCCTATTGGGTCAATGCTGCTGTTTGATAAACAGTACTTATCTCCTTGAAGCAACACCCTGCCCTAAATAAGTTTGCCTAGGGAGTTGAGCCAGAAATAGCTTCCTCTTTCTTTCTTTTTTTTTTTTTTATTGTATCGTTAAAAAAAAATCATTGAAGAAATGTTTAAAATGAAAATACAGGGTGGCAGTAGTCCTGCTTTCTGAACAGCTTGGGTTTGGTTTTTTTTTTTTCCTCCATCAGACATGCAGGTTGTAAAACTCTGCAGTCACATCTTTCCCTAGGAGTCTGTTCTTCTCCCTGTGTTTCATGTTGTTCTCCAAACTGAATATATTCCCTCACTTATATGTACTGTTTGTCACTAAAACTCCAGTGGAGGAATGTAATGATGTTGTTGAGCAACGTGGGATTGTGTTGATCCTTGAACACTTACAGATACGGCTTCGTTACGCCCCTGTGAGAAGCAGTAAACGATCCCATTTTAATACAGCGGGAGGAGGATATATTGCTTAATTGCAAAATTAATTATTTTTTGCAGCATAAATACCTTGGGGGGGGTTCCCCCCCTTTGTACTTCCAAATTTTGTAAGCCTTTTTTTTTTTTTTCATATTTCTGAAAACTAGTCGTGACGTACCAAATCTGGCACAGAAAAAGGAAGGGCAGGGGAATTAGGATGTGGTAGTAGACAGAGAAATGTTAGAAAGCATAAAAGTAGACTGGACAGAGACGGGAAATGCTTGTGGTAATGGTTGACCAGGTAATAGCGGTAAGGCAATATGTAATTCAGCTGTAATACAGAGTGTGGATAACAAGAAATTGAAGTGTTCAAACCCAGGAGCCTGGGCAGAAGAGAGAAATATTTTTGAGTAGTTAGTGCTGTGGGAATCATATGGAACAACGCAAAAAAAAAAAAAAAAAATCATTGAAAAAAGTTGATGACGAGGACGTGGCTTTCTAATGGGAATGTTCTATGACAAAAGATGGAAATAAAAATAAGTACTTTAATGCAGTGATGAGCTGTAAAACATTAAGCAACGGAGTGGCTGAAATCAGAGGTGGGAGTCAGATTTCTTTGGGAAAAGATGGTGAGATTCTGATGGAATAGAGGTAGATGCTTGCTGCTGCTCCTCCTGATCCGATTTGCAGCTGGATAATAGAAACCTTTGTCATATTGCAAGTATAAATGTTTGCGGGAGTATATTTTTATGTTACTTTCCAGCCGTAGTGATAATGCTGTGGATAACTTTGTTAATTGTCATATCCACAATAGAGGGCTCTTTCCAATTAACGATACAGAAACTTTGTGAATTTGTTACACCAAGCAAGGGGGAGATTGGTGGCTTTGGAGACCACCTGAGTGAGTTCAGAAAAATATTTGAAGTAAGCAGAGGTCCTGTAAGCATTGGGGAAAGATGACAAATCCTTCAAAGGCAAGATGGATAAATAGGAAGAAAAAATATTCAAATGAGAATTGTTGTATTTCCATTGAAAGCAAAACTGCAGGAGTCGGTTACTTAAATTGTGGAAACAGAATAATCTTTTTATCACAGAAACCTGAAAGTTTAGGTCATGAAAGCACAAATCTTTAGCAACAGGCATCTTTTAACAAATCGATGGAGTTAATGTTGGAGAATCACAAATTTTAATGGCGATGTTTATGAAAGGGAGGAAGAAAAGCATGTATATAGCTCAGTATATTTGAAAGACAAGACCTGAAACAAGCTTCCCAAACATAAATGAAATGAGAAAAAGCAGTAATTTTTTTATTAAAAAAATTAACCAACACAAAATATTCCCAATGTCAAACCACGGATTCTGATTAAATATCTGATATGTGCAGAAATTGCTGGAAGTCAGATTAGAAGAACTGTAAAAATCAGTATGGAGATGCTGATGGGGAAACTGGCCATGGGAATGTTGAAGGGTAAAGTGGGGAAATGATGCTACTAAGGTTGGGAATGGTCTTGTTTATTATTTCATTAAAGATTTTATGCATAAATGTTAGGAATAAGTACATGAAACTTCATCATGGCACATAGCGGGCATTGTCAGAAAAAGAGAACCTGAGAATCATACAGAAAGCAGTAGGGTGATAGATAAAAAAAGAAGATATTAAAGATCCTGTAGCCGGGAGTTGGTAGTGAACTAACTACTAGGGTAGGGAGGTGATGAGTTATAAACACCCAGGATGGGCACGCATGTACTGTCTGGTTACTGGGTGGCCAAGAGATGCCAGTGGTACAACAGGCAAATGCAGTTTAGGGCTCATTAACCCGACGTTTCCAATTGGGAGATGAAAGCATCAGTGTTGTTGTGCGGCACCCTGATGGGACCTCACGTAGAGTAACTCTTGGTCTTGGTCAGGAAAGGTGAGCTGAAAATGCATTAGCTTGAAAAACGACGGGAAGGATGAGAATGAAGCCTGGTTTATGAGAAGAGACTAATAATAGTAGTACGGCCTAGAACTAAGAATTAAATGGGAATTTGGTTTAAATCTAAAAAGTACTCCTACAACAAGGAGTACTTAATCTGAAGGTCAGTGAGTATAACCTGACAAGGAATAAATAAAAGTGGAAGGATGTTTCTGAGCGTCAGAGCATCACAGTTCTGAAACAGCTTTCCAGTAGGGAAAGCGAGGGTGGGAAAGTGGTGACTGACGTGTTAATGAAGGGATGTGTATTGTTCCTGCTGCTCGCAGAGGACTGAATTTGATAATCCCAGGAAACCACACCTGGTTCCTTACATAAGTAATGAGAAGCCTCCTGGGTTATTTCACATGCGGAGATTTTGCTGCAGGTTGTTATTGCCCTCAACCACGGAAAACCTGAGTACTGATGCTGCCGGAGTTTTGAATACTCGAGTTGGTCCCTTACGCGCTTCTCCGTGGATTTTTAATGGAATTTTGTAGATTGAAACAAGCACAAGTTGGCTGATCTACGGCTGGTGTTTGAGCTCAAGAATACAGTACACACGTGTGCGTTGTATTTGCTTTAGATGCATGCAACTCATCCAAATGTGATTGCAAAGGTGGCTTAAGTGGTAGAAACTCCATTTTATAGGTGTTTGCTCAAATAAATGTGCTTAGGTGATTCGCTTCAGTGTCTGTTTTGAAGCCAAGGTTCTTCCCTGCAACAAAGTTCTAGTTCACGCTTTCCCAGCAGCACCTGCTTGGCCTCTCAAATTCCCACCCAGCTGAGATGTGGTATCAGAAAATGCAACTAATTTGAAGATTTTATTCAGTAATAAGGGCTTAGGAAATACAGCAAATGGCGAACCAGCATGGGAAGAAGAGAGTCAGAATTCATGGATTTCTGATGGCAGATTTTTTTTCAGATTTTTGATTGCTTAAAAAAAGTTAAAATGTGCTGTGCTTCATTGGAGAAATAGCCTGTAAGTTTGTTTAACTGTCAAGTTGATATAGCTAACCTGTGCTTTCTCTTTTTCAGTGCTTGCACCTCCTCCACCGTTGCCACCACCAATACAGGGATATGCCTTTAAACCCCCTCCTCGACCAGATTTTGGCACTTCTGGGAGAACAATCAAACTGCAGGCCAACTTCTTTGAAATGGACATTCCTAAAATAGATATCTACCATTACGAATTGGATATAAAGCCAGAAAAATGCCCTAGAAGAGTTAACAGGTAATACCGCGCTTTGCTTTTCCTCAGTTTATTTACATTCTTGTTTTCCTTTGAAAGTGCTGGAGCCATGTGCCAGTCTTCGTTGGCAGCGTGGAGGATGCGTCTGCCTTTGTACTGATAGCTTCCGACTTCGCATATCCATCAACAGGGATTTTTTTCTCCAAGTCTTTCTGTACTAATCCAAGATGTCTGTGCTAATTGTCCCATATTTTGATTGAACTTGTCAGCGTCTTAAGATGCTGCTGATCAAAGCCGCTGGTGTCAGATGGATGAACTGTATTAACCCTGGTGGAGTTAGGTCAGTATAAACCAACTTGATAAATATGATTCTTAGTATTGCTTCATTAAATATTGGAGTACAGTTGTCTGACAAGTCCTTCAGCAGGGAGTTGGTGTTACCAGTGTGTTTTCCCGCCTTCCCCCACTGACAAGGTGGGGCAAAACCCATTTGCTTGCGCTGCTGCGAGAGGATTGTGTAGGGACTAAATTAGGTAAGAAATTTTCCTTCATCAGGAGATTCTATATAAGGGAAAGATATGCTCCTGAAGCAGATAGCAAGGTGAAAACGTGGATTTGGCCAAGGAAGCAAGCAATTAGGTCTTGCACTTTGCGTATGTGCCCTATTAGTCACAGTGTGGCAACCTCATTGACTTGAAAAAGAGTGGTGTTGCCAGAAGTGAAACTTGAGAACAAGACTTGGCACTAACTGGAAACCACAAGTGTCTTCATCCTAACTACCTATGTCTTGACTGTAGAGGATCGGAATGGCGTGTTTATATATTCAAGAGCAAAACTTTTCCGTATTAAAAAAGGTCACGGGGGTGGAATATGCAGCCGTGAACAAAGCGTGGAGTCAAAAAAGCCACCTGAAAGCCAAAGTTTTCTTAATGTGAATTAATAAACCAGAGTGCATGATCCATTGTTATACTAAAGAGTCGGTAATGACAGCATTTTCATAAAGCAGCATCGCTACGCTTTGCTATCCTGGTTTTTCTTTCTGTGGCGGTGTACTATAAATTTAATTTTTAAGCCAGTCAAGAATTTAATTTAATTTTAAAGGCAAACACTGTTGTAAGCGTATTAAGCTGAACTCTCTTCTTGCCCAAGGGTAACCCTGCTGATTTCCCTGAGATACTCTTACTGCATTGGGAGTGCTGCAAAAAATTTTCAGCAGTCACTTTTTTTCAGAGTGGGAGCTGTGATTTGCTTTCATTGAGGGATAACCCTGCCACCAGCTCCGGCCCTGGCAACTGGCATGCTGCTGGCTGGTGCACATTGCCCTGCCTCTGTAGCTCCTGAGCAGCTCTTGTGTGCGTTGTGGCTCTGTGTGATGGTCCATCAATGGCAGAGAGCTTAATTACTAAATAACAAAGCAATCTTTCTCACTGAAAAGGCAGATTGTACTCAGTAGCAAGTTCTGTCCGCGCTGACAGCTTCTGACCTGCTCTACTTTGTCAGGTTAGTCACTCCCTCTGTTGTGGTAACAGGAGCAAGTATAAATCTGCATAGATTAAATGCTTTTTGCAGTAAACAAGGATGTCAGAAATGCATTTGACAGTGGTATGGTGCATGTTTCTCAGTGCAGTGTGGGAAGAATACAAATTGGATTCACTTAATGAAGTGTACGTTTTATTTCTTTTGAGTGCTTATTCCTGCATGTGTTATGCATAAGATATACATGCACTCGCCTGTGCCTCGGATTTTGTGAGCCGTGACCTTTCAGTCCTACATGTATACCTATATTTTTGTGTGTGCTTATATATATATGTATATAGGATTATGCAGGATGCACGTGTAGTCCAATTCTAAATGATAGATTTTTCATCTGGCTACATGGTTCTAGTATTTTGGTTATATAATTCAGATGCATATTTATAGTAAATAGTTTTTATCATCACTTTATATGTTTCAGCCTCTAGAATGGATAGAGGGAGATTTTATTTTCATTTACGCTACTCCCTCATCTCTCCCAGCTTCAATCTTCAGTTTTATACTGGGACTTACTGTGGCTTGGACTATGACCCTGCAGACCCTCTGCAGGGATGTGTACAGTGTCCACGCTGATGAGACATGAGCTGGAGCAGGACTGGAAAACACAAAGCTGAGACAACATGCTGCTGCGCCAAATCAGTACAGTCTGGCTACAATTCTTCACGTCTTGCAGAAATCCCACATCTATTTGTATAGTTAGATAGGGAGAGTGGGAAATGTGAGTTTGGTTACGCATCGTAAAGGCCTTTGGGTTAATTCATGTGGACAGCTAGGACTCTACAAGCTTCAAGATGAACTTTGCAGTCACTGGCACTTGGTGTGCTTGCGTGATCTTGATACAATAGTAGTCCCAAAGGGCTGAAGTTAGTGAATTGGTAAATAACTCTTTTAAATTCACATGGAGAAAATAACTTACTTTTCATTAAGATGTCTCCACCCACAGCTGAGAAGCACCAGTGCTAAATGTGGTTTGAAGCTTGAAAACCTTAATTAAGTGGAAGTGTTCGTTTTTTATATAGAGTAGTTCACAATCGGAAGAACTTGCTCAGTAAAAGAATGGGTTTTCCATTGCTCAGTTATTTCGCTCAAGGTTGAAAAATAGCTCCTTCCTCCCACCCTCCAAATATGTACTTGTTCAGTCTGACATTGCAGACCTGAGGCAGAAATTACTGGGGCAAGTTTTATTCGTACTTCGCGGCTCAGGCAAGTTTCTTTCAATGGTCACATCTTACCTTAAAGCCTTGGCACACAACAAAGAAATTGTCGATTAAACCAGTCTTCATTCTTTTCTTGAATGAATTCAGCGTTTCGTCTCAGTTTTTTGCGTTGCTTTAATATCTAACTGTATGCTGGGTTAATTACCTTTCCAAGTCAAGGTGTGTGAAATAGTCACCTGCAGCGTTTCTGGGCTGCTGGTTGACAACGGTGCTGAAGAAACGGTGGTTTCCTTTCTGTGTCAGTTTAACTTCTTAATGCCCTTTTGCCCCAAGCTGTATGTTAAGGATCTAGTAGGCAGCGTATTGCAGACTGCTGATGGATTTCGGATTTTATAGCCCTGTGATACAGGTAGCTTGAAGGGTGTCTCTCTGGGACATTGGGACCGAAGACATTTGGCATCAAAGGGTGTTATTATTCCATCGGACCTCTCATCGGCTGGTGGACTGCTTTGCATGACCAGTGTGTAAACACTGTGGTTTGACAAGAACTTTGTGAGTGGTTACCTCGTTCATATAAACATGCAACCTAATTCCAGCTATGCTTAAATAAATACGTGTTTTTAATATGCATGGGTCCCTGTGAATGCGCATATCCAGTTTTGTTGGATGGATCCCAGTCTTGTTGTGTACATGAAAAAATTACATTTAAAAGTAACCTTTCTTAGTGCCACACAAAAAGTTTGCATATCACCGTTACTGTAGAATTATCGTCCTTACGCTAAGTCTGTAAGCTTGGATAGCCATTTTTTTGAAAGCTTCTCAGGCTGCCGAGCGTTTGGACCATGGTTCTCTGCAGCAAGGGCTGTAGGACAGGGGAGCAGAAGCCCCAGGAAAATATCAAGCACCTCTTGTTTTGAGCTTGAGAGAGCAGGAGCTTTCGCTTTACCACTTTCAGTAGATCACAGAAAAGAGGAAGGAAAGTTTCAATCTGAAAAAGCTAAAAATAGCTGCTTTAAGAAAACAGTTTAGTCTGTGAAAAGGTTGCTTTAATTCAGGTCAGTCAAATCTTGCCTTAATACCCAAAAGTGGACAACCCTTTCATTTATCTGATGCCTCTATTCATAAATATTAGTGTTAGTGTTCATTTGCTACTTACCATCAACAGTAAAAAGCTGAATTAATGTAATCTTTTTGTATTTTCAGAGAAATAGTGGAGCACATGGTTCAGCACTTTAAAACCCAGATTTTTGGGGATCGCAAACCAGTGTTTGATGGAAGAAAAAACCTATATACAGCTATGCCGCTTCCCATTGGGAGAGATAAAGTAAGTTTTAAATAGAAAAGTTTCTAACTGGAGATTTTAACGTAATATTGCAGACCCTTTCTAATAATTAATAGGAAATGATTTTATGTTTCTGGAATAGATGTCTTCTCCTGTTGCCACTCTGCTCGGGGTGTGGTTCACCAGGACAGAAGTGTGAGCTCGTTGCCATCAAAATAGTCACTCTCCCTTCCATATCCCTTGTTTTCTCCCCCTCTCTCTCCCCACTTCCATGGTTTCTCCTGGTGTGGTGAGCTGGATCAACTTCCCAACACAGCGGACAAGCTCCATGCTGCCAGTAGGGAGAAAGTGAAAGCACAGTTGAGTTTGGGAGAGGGCAGCTGTTGTGTCAACTCGTTAATCTCATCAAAGCTCACTGTAAGCTGATTCTCACTATCCACTAGCTGTAAGAAACTCCTCCATCGTTCTGTTGGTGGTGTGGAACCTCTTCCCTAATCCTTTATGACGGGAGAGCCAAATTAATTTAAACTGCACAGGTTAAGACCTGCTAGCTTGGCCCTGGGGCAGTTTAAGAGGACTTGAGTGTTCTGTTTGCCAGCTCTGTTCGTGGGGCGGCGACCTCTGCAGTCACTCTGGCAGTAGCTGCGAATTGTACCCACGTCTGTCCCCGTTGGTGACTGGTGAAGCAGAAGGGACTGTGTTGGAACATGCTACAGTGCAAACCCTATAAAATAATTTAGGCTACGCTTCTGTGGTCTAATATCAGATTGAGTTTTCTGTGGCCTTTTTTTATTTAGATGATGAACACTTGAGGATGCAGTCATTCTCGTTACTCATACTATGGTAGTTCCCGGGGCCATTTTACCCTTCTGCTGTGGGTGCAAGGTGAGGCACGCGCAGTTACAGGGGAATGTCCAATCCCATGGAAGTTGACTACAACCGAACTAGACAAAAGGAAAACGTAAGGGGGAGAGGGAAATACAGAAAAATATGGAAACTTGCTTATGTGATAAAACTGGGAACAGAGCTTAGGTCTTCCTAAATTGAGTAGCAGTGTGTTACAAAATAGTTCATGCTGCCCTTTGCTGTCTCATATTGTATGCGTGTGCAGTGCTTGACATAGTTAATAGTCCTACCTGAATCAAGCTCTTAATCTCTCTTGTGTAGTTTTTATTTGCCCCGAATGTATTTAAGTGAATGTCATGCAGTAAAGGTGACTCTCTACTCCAGTCTTAATTATTTTTTCATTAACTGATAAGCTAATGTCTGGGAAAACTATAAAGGAATCATTTAAAAGTATTAGAGATCTTTTTTTTTTTTTTCCACTTTCACATATAGTACTTCAGTTCCTACTGATTTGACATGCCAGATTGCGAAGTATTTGCTGAAGGTGGAATGATGCTTGATGAGTGTCTCCTAGGGCTTTAAACAAGTCCTCTGGATGCACGCAGTTACCTTATAACTGTAATACTTTCCAAGTTGTGGATGACTGACAATATCTTTTATGACAAGTATGAAGTTCCGCATTTGCTAAGTAAAGGTAAATGAAAAATGGTTTATCTATGGAAGATAAACAAACTGGGATCAAATTAATCCTTGGATTATTTGTGAGGCTTTGTGAGGTGCAAGTTGACCATACTGTGATTGGGAACTGGATGACCTCCTCCTCCTGTTCTGTGTCTGAATGCCCGCTGACCAAATAGGACTCGATTCTTCATGCTTTGGATTTTAAAGCCCACCTATACTAAATCATACATGGTAAAAATGAAGTCTAGGGACACTGCGCCAGCAGGAAATGCTTTTGACGCCCTGATTCCTTCACGTCCATGCAAATGAATGTTGTATCCTACACCTGGGAAAAGGCTGACTTTAATGATTTCGTTAACCCTTTTGGGTGGGACAGAATTATCTATCCAGAGCGATGATCATTTACTCTCACTGAGGAGAGTGTTTTTAGTGGAGGTTAGCACAAGATGATTCAGATAGTTTCATCTGTGTCTCACATTTAGGCTCACTTTTAATAAACTTGTATCTTTTCCCTGTTTCCCATGGGATATAGGACTTTGTTGGTTTTCCTGCCATACATATATTAATGTTATTACCCTGGAGAAAAGAGCTAATAAAGATAAGTCTTCAGCCAGTTTAAATCAGACATGGGAAATTTAGCTTAATGAGGGAAATTGTTACATGGTGCTAAATTGGTTTAAGCATGGTTTAAACCAGTATAAAGCTTGTAGGTATTAGGCCTTTCCTCCAGCATAATTAGATTAGGTTTCTTCGGGGTTTTTTTGGCTGTTCGGTACATAGCAAAGATTTAGGACCATATTGAAACGATTCATGAACATACAACAATTAATAGATGATCCTTAATCTAAGTGGAAGAAGACCTTGATTTACTCGCAGTGTACTGGAAGAACTGATGCTAAGCAGAAAGCTGACACCAAATTGCCTACGTTATTTTTCCCTCCTGTTGCTCTTTAACTTAATTAATACACTCTGTCCTCATCTCTTGGTGGTGGTGGTTGTTCTAGGGTTGGGTTTGTTTTTTTTAACGTTGACGTTGCCGACAGCCCTGCTTCTCTTACAACTTTTCTATTATATAAATACTCTTTATCTTTTCTGCTTGGCCTTCACGGTTATCGTACCTATTTTCATTCCTTCCTTATCATACCTTATTTTCACTCTTTAATTCCTTCGTTTTTTTTAGACCTTTCGGAACAAATACGGAGTATGTAAATATTAACAGAATGCTTTTGTAGTTTTTACTCATACCCATCCAGAAGAAAGAAGTGTATAGGACACTGTCAAGGTATAAAGATATTAATAGTCTCCTCTTTCCTCGTAGGTTCTAACAGCAAGCTCAGGTCACCTCTAACTGTGGCTTTGTACACAACTGCTGCGTTACTTGTGTATTGATGTCCTTCTACAATTAAAAGCGAGAATTAAATTTTAACTGAACTTGAAAGTTTTCTTACCTAGCAAGATTTGCGAACAACTGATACATCTTAACATATATCTTAAGCAGTCTTTAATTATAAAACTAGTAATTATGAGTGAACCGAGCTGCGGTTTGATACAGAAATCCTACAGCTGTTCCCTTTTTCAGAAGGAAAGTGTTAATCCTGTTTATGGCCACAACCTTACTCCGCTTGACTTCATCAATTTGAAGTACTGCGAATGACTCTGTACATGAAAGAAGCAGACCTGTTTCTTGTGTCCATAGCTTGAGATTTCCAAACAAGTCCAGGGGAGGTAGGCACCCAAATATTTGGTTGGAAACTGTGCGTCTGTTTTCCTCTGAATCCCTGGGAAGGAAAAGCTCTTAGAGAAAAGGTACACTGTATGCTCAAACATGATAAAATAATCACGTAGTGATGCCTGTATTTTATAGAGAAGATGTAGTACTAAGAATTTCCCAGAAACACATGGTCAGGTTTAATTTTTATTATTTGTAAACAGTGATATGCTGATTTGTATGAGTCAGTCGGGCTACATCAGCTACTCGATGTTTTTAAGAGCAGCTTTCAAATTTTTCCACAGGTTTAATGGTTTTTCACATCCCTACAGTAACATCCCTTTCATTTAGTTCCTTTAGCTGCAAAATTATGTCAGCTGTGTTACAATTTAGCAGGTCTAGCAGGTAGTAGCTGAGAGACTGAGATTGAAATTCTTGTTTTATTTGGGATAGATTACACCCGGTCAAACTGTAGGAAATCAAACATTAAAACCAGCTTTAGAGTTTATTCCTAGTAGTAAAGTACATGGTAAAACTACCTTTTAAAACTACTTTGTCTTGACATTTTTCATATTTTGCTTACTCTGACAAACATGAATGTGTTTATTTGCCCTTAAAAATATCGATTGGGATAAATAAAATATTACTGAGAAATTTAAATTCTGATTTGGAGTGCCTAAAAGTATATGTGATCTTGAGGGATGTGGATTAAAGACATATCTTTTTGGTCCTAATGGTTTTTTTGTATTTATGTTTTTTTTAAACAAAAGCTCTTCAGTCGCATGTAGTTCAGGTGAGATATTAAAGGAAGAAAACCTGGAAAGCTGGATTTAAACCTTAAGCAGAGACTCTAATTCAACTGTTTTGAAGTGGGGTTAGACCCAGCAGTAAAAGCTCTTTGGGCCAAATTCAGCAGCATGAATTCACTGTCACAGCTGTGCTAAACGTAATAGGTATTTGCAGTCTAGTAATTGGAATAGAAAATCTTCAATCTTGGATCTTTTATTTCTGCCAGGGACATGGATACTGCAACACAAGTAGTCCCGTTCTTCTTTTTTTTCCGTTCCAAGGCCGTGAAGGAGCTTTGTAAATTGAAACCAGCAGGGGTAAAAAATAAAATGAAATATTTTTTTTTAGATTAAGGGTGCCAAAGTTGCTATTAATCAGATGAGGTGTGCATCAACACTATCAGGAATAACAGACATTATGAAACTTGATTTGGAGAAGGAGAGAAGTTTAAAGGAAAGTGCAATTCAGGTGCGACAGACATCTTCCATCTGCTGTAAATGAGATGCAAGTTGAAGACCTTTTGATGGCGTGGTGGGGGAAAAGAGTCTTCATAGAAAGCTTCTAACCTGTGTCAGTGAAAACCTGTACCTTTATTTGCAAAGCTTTTGCACAGAATTCACCTTCTGGGTCAGATTCAGACCACCGACCCCGCAGTTACAGACTCCCGTTCTCATTGCTCTCCCACAGCCGCGTGGCTCCTTCCTCTGCTTGACTCTCCTGGTGAATGATGTCTGTACTAGAGATGCGGCTGTAATACTAATTTTGACTGCCTACTATAAATTCTCAACTCGTTTTTCTGGCACATGGGAAGGCTTATTATTTGTGTTTTATCTTTCCTTCCTATTTTTTGACTCAAGAAGCTAACTGTTGCAGAAGACCAGATGATTGCATATATTAGCTTGCCGTTACTCATGTATTATTTTTGCTAGCCCACTAATTATAGTTTGTCTGTTTAGTGGATGCCTTTTATATTTAAATTGTAAGCTCTCTAGGACAGGAAAATGCAATGTTTTGTTTATATCCAGCACAAAGGAGCCTCTGATCTTGTTATTTCTTGTGGTCACTCAGAACTGTTAATCGTTTCAGACAAGCTTTAATTTTAGTCAGTTTAAGAACTTCTGCGTTCAGGCTTTTTATGTTCTAATAAAGAGGAGATATCAGCTTTACAAGTAATCAGCTAAAGTAATATATCATAATGTAGTTTACCAGTGTGTTTTAGACAAAAAATTAAAAGTAGGACATAACATGTCAAAGGAGTGTCCCTGTTTCCTGCCTGATAGCACCACTAGTACTTGGGGGCCATCTTTTCTTCTTTCTTTGGCATTTAAAAATAAGAGGGTTTTGGATTGGTGGGTTTTGTGGTTGGTTTTGTTTTTATTGTCAGGGCGGGTGGTGGTTGTTCCCCCCCCCGCCCCTTTGAAAGCTGCTTGTGGATTTAATTTTCTCTCGTTTGAACTATATCTACAGTAATAGTATATGAAGCACTTCGGTGCTCTAGAGAGCGAATGCTTGAACTTCATGAATCTTGACAGGTAGTGACAGACCATATTTTATTTTAGGCATGCAGGAGCTGACGTGGGCGGTGATGCATTAGTATCTGTTAGGTATCTGAAATCAGGTTATCGGATCTTCGTGGAGACCTCCCTGTTGATACACGAGCACTTCCAAATTACCGTGTTGCCTCAAAGAGGGAGCTAGATGCCAGTTGGGAAGCACATCAGCTTTCTGAAGTACACCTTTGGAAAGATCTAGCTGTAAAAAGAGACTATACCTAACGTATGTTGTTTCTTCATCATTGCTTTTTTTGTCTACATGCTTTATAGCGCTGTTCAGAGGAATCCATCGTCCCCTCCGAGCCCCTTCCATTTTCCCCTTTAAATGGAAAGAATCATCTTGGTTTGTTGTTTGGCATTGTTGCAGGTGGAGCTGGAGGTCACGCTGCCAGGAGAAGGAAAGGACAGAATATTTAAGGTGGCTATAAAGTGGATGTCCTGTGTGAGTTTGCAGGCTTTACATGATGCTCTTTCTGGTCGGCTGCCAAGTGTCCCGTTTGAAACCATCCAGGCACTGGATGTAGTGATGAGGCACTTGCCTTCCATGAGGTGAGGGGAAGACCTTGACGTTGTTTAGGAGGTTGCATTGTTATTTGAATCGCTTCGGTGGCTTTTTGAGTAGGACGTGCTTTCATAGCTCAACCAAAATAATAGCAGATGGCATGCTCGGGCAAGAGGCAATACGGTGCTTTTCTGCTCATCCGGTGGAATTGGTAGCCTCCAGCCTGGACACAAGTCCCTTTCCCCACTGGTCTTCAGACTTGCTCCATGTTTGTGTGCTCTCAGGTCGGGGGTGCCCTGCCATCTCGCCCATACCCCGTTTCTCTGTAGGCCTCAGAGAAGGAAGCTCTCCCTGTGTCGAAAGTAGTTGGAGGTTGGTAGACATGTAAGGGCGGTTTTAAAACTTGTTACCCTGTTCCAACGTGTCTTTGGGCAAAGGTTTATTGCCAATTTTGTATAAAGGATACTGTGCTAGGAGGACATTAATGTCAACCCAGTATAGCTATTTTTATAGAAAAGGAAAACTTGAAAATTACTTGTTTTTTTCCAAGTGAGTGGAATTTGCAAACTGCATTTGCAGTGAAACCCAAACGATACTGGGTTTAATTCTGCCATGAAACAAGTCTCTTGAGACCACTGTTCAAATTACATTCAATTGGAAAGTAAAGAACAAAGCTTAGCAGGGCTGAACTTTCCCATTTTGAAGGGCTAAATGGGGAAAATGAGTTAAACTTATGTAAGTATCTTCAAATAGCCTTATATTACATTGACTTTATCCTCCTATTAAGGACAAAAAAATTAAAAATCACTTTAGTAAGGTTTTGCAATACAGAAAACAGTCCAGACTCCTTAGTCACGCATCTTTTGTTCAGAGAAACATATTGGCGCTGGTTTTGATTAGTTTGATATTAAGTGTGCAGTACCGCATTACCGAGATGAAAAATGCATCAAAAATATTTGTTAGATCAGTTGTTCACCCACGCAGAGTTTCCATGGATTTCAGAGGCAGCTATGCAAAAGTGAAGGGAGAGGTTATTTATTACATTGTTGTTTTAATAGCAGAGATGTTCAATTATTTTCTTACTGAAGCGTAGCTGAATTTTTTAAGGAGAGTACAAAAAAAAAGTTATTAATGCTTTTTGTTTGAATTAGTAGGTGTATTTAGGACTACACTGAAAATAAATTTAAACAAACATGAATAGTAGCCAGTTTCTTACTGTAACTAGCTGGATTTTGAGAGGTGTAACCTGAGTCCTGACAGGAATCTCAGATTATTGGTAATTTGAAAGACTGACATTCCTGTGCTTTTGTAAATAGGAAGTTATGGCTTTATTGCATTTGTTTTTTTTTTGCTTTAATTTTATGATCTGAATTTATTTTCTTTATTACAGATATACTCCTGTGGGGCGATCTTTTTTTACAGCATCAGAAGGGTGCTCAAATCCGTTGGGTGGTGGCAGAGAAGTTTGGTTTGGCTTCCATCAATCAGTCAGACCTTCATTATGGAAAATGATGTTAAATATTGATGGTAGGTCCTATAAAAATATTTTCTTGTTCCTTCTTTCTCTTTCAGTGGGAAGGCAAAAATTTAGTTCCATCTGATGGATTTCTTAAAAATTTCCTCAGTATTGCTGTAATATAACATTAACATTTTTGTCTACAGTATCTGCAACCGCGTTTTACAAAGCACAGCCAGTTATCGAGTTTGTATGTGAAGTTTTGGACTTCAAAAGTATTGAAGAACAACAAAAACCTCTGACAGATTCCCAAAGGGTGAAGTTTACCAAAGAAATTAAAGGTAATAATTAAATTACACAAAACTATTTGATTCTCTCTGATGATGTGTTGCAACTACACATTCAAAGTATTTTCTATAGCAGTTGCCTTGTTGAGAAACAGATTATCACAATGAACAGGGGGCATATAATTTTTGAGCAAAACCAAGAGGCAAGAATCATTTTATTACATGTATTTCAAGACTTTCAGAAGCCTACTGATCTGTTTCATGTTTCAGTCTACTTGTCCTTTTTTCTTAGTACGTCGGTTAATCGCTGTAGCTTGACAGAGACACTTTGTGAATACAAGCAAAGTTGGCTCAGTTCAGATAATTACGTGGCTTCAGACTTGATGAATCACTAGTATAAAAAGTTAAGTGAGCGGGTTTTTTTATTTTTTAATTTTTTTTGAACCAGCCACATTTAGAGCTCAGGTATGCACGTAAGTAAATTATTGAGATTCTGTGGTAAGTATATATGTTTGTGGCAAATACAGGGTAGTTTAATTAGCTTTGTCCTTAATGGAAGTGCTTTAATGAAACCATGGATATGTTTTGCTCTAAGTGCTGGATGAACTAAAACTTTCCAGCAGATGGACGGTAATTTATTTTAGTGAGATTAGTCACTGGCTTGGGACTTGTGCAAGCTCCTCCTCATTTCAGTGTAGGTTCTCTTGACATACCTTCATTTTTTTTGTGCCTCACCACCACCCAGTCACTTGATCAAGTGTCGTGTCAAAGTTACTGGTGCGTGTTGGCATCTGAGAGCATCTCAGTGCAGAAGCACTATTGAGATCTTTTCAGCACATAGAGCAGCATCCCTTGTCATGTCAGTCTCCTTAAAAACAATTTATCTTCCCAAGTGAATATTGCTTTATTCTGTTTAGAGGTTATATTTACTGTAGTGCTTTACTCTTGTTAAAGTACCCCCCTCTTGAGAGTAAATACAAGTTAACAGTTAGAAATACAAAAATTTCTTATTTTTCACTTTTGAAACATATCGCTAGTGTCGCTTCCAGTTCCATGACAAATATATTCCTGTTCCGAAGCTAATGATTTCAAAATGTTTACAAAGGCTGGGATTTCATGGTGTTTTTTTTTAAATAACCTGATCTTAAATTTTTCCAATTACTGGTGTCAAGATTTTCATATTCCAGATTTTAGCAATGTGGTTTTTACTTATTTAGATATATTTCATACATATACTTTCCTAGAAGTAAATTACAGTTTTCTAGTATGTAATGACTGAATCAAAGAGTAGGAGGAAGGAATCTTATTGTTTGTGTTGACTGAAGGTTTCTTCTGGAAAATTGAGGTCCTTCCTTCCTGATATGTTTGATAGAAAGAAAGCAAATTAAAAAAGAAAAACAAACCATAAATCCGTCATGCGGCTTCCTTGTTTCCACAAAATGTCCGCAAAATCATCTTTGCCCAACTAGGCGTTCACAAGAAAAGTATAAATAAATCCTGAGTTTGTAGTGGTTGTAAATATTTTGAAAAAATAAGCGGGCACTGACTTGCCATCTGCTTTTTGTCATTTTTTTCCGTGAGGATTTTTATTCTTCAGGTAGAAAAAGTCATCTCAAATTCACAGCAAAGCTACTTGTAAATTGAGGTATTGAGGTAACAGTTTATCTTTTAATGAAAATACCGTGATAGGGATTTTGGAGGTATTAGTGAAAACTTGTTATTTATTGAAGGTTTCGTAATAGGTGGCAATGTGAGCCATAACAAATTACGTGGAAGGATTAGTATGTTGTTTGGCAAGTTTTTAGTGCCTTTGACAGGTAGGGGAAATATGCATTGTTATTCAGCAGCAGCCTGAGTTGACACACACGTGCAGATGTATGAGGAATTCCTGTCTACAGCCCCCTCTTCCCTGTTCCCACACATTCAGCTTCCTATCTCTGATAGCCCACCTACAGCTGTTTCTGCCTAAGCATGAAAGTAATATAAATTAAATTTCTGCATTCAAGCTTGTATTTGTGGGCAATGATAAATTAGAAACAATTCTTTACAGGTAGCTGTCTTGTCCTGGTTTGGGGTGGATAATTTCTTCTTCTAGAAGTTGTTGGCTTTCTGGTAGGCTCCACTTTTGTACCAGTGGGGTTTGCAACAGATGTTTGTCTTCACAACAAATATATTCCTGGGCTCGTTCCCCTGGGCTCCTAGAGGCTGTATGGGTATTTCTTCCCCCAGTGATTCATTAATTCAGGCTTGGTTGCAATAGTTAAGAGGTCTCACAGACACCGTATGTTTAGACATAAAGTATAAACAAGCCTTTTGTTTTAAGGAGGTTGTGTGCCCTTTTTGTCCTTCCACCATCCTGGACTTCCTCAGAGGTACAGAATTGGACTTCACTGAATGCGTTCAGCTTCATCTGTGAACTCTTGGGACTTTGGGGTTTCGTCTTGTCTCTAAAATTCTTTGTTGAACTTTGGCTGCAGCTCAGGGTTTTTGAATTTTAAAACTATAATTTTTTTTTTTTTTAATTCTGCCTGGGATACCCTTCGGTGCTTTGAGGACATGCAAAATAATGAATAGCTTTACTGTACAGTGGCCTTGTGTGACAGTTAAGGGGGCTGATGCCTTGATTTTGAAGAAACAGTGATACGTGTTTTCCAATTTTTAGGTCTAAAGGTGGAGATAACACACTGTGGACAAATGAAAAGAAAGTACAGAGTGTGCAATGTCACCAGACGACCAGCAAGTCACCAAACGTAAAGTATTTTGCTTCATTTTAAGCGTATGTTTAATCTCAGGCTGGAAAAGTATCTTGCCTGCCTTACTGACACAGGGAAAGTTGTCTGGAAAAATGGTACTTTTTTTGGTCAATATATTTAAAACAAAGTATTTTCCCAATTTTGCTGTCCTTTTTGTTCTACTTGTATTCTTTAATGAATGCTATGGTATTTGAACCAATCGGTTTGTTTTAAATCTGTGGTGGTGGGTTTGTTTTTTTTCATTTACAGATTTCTTCAACATTGGACCCTATTGGTAGCGTAATGTTTCCCGGAACTGTTGAGTAGAAAAGTAGTGCCAATTGGGATCAGCTTTCTAATCTTACTTATTAGTAGTCTATTTTTCCTCTGGAAAAAAGGTTTATTTTTAATCATTAACCAGAGATTTGCAGATAACTTCAATATGGAGCTATTTATTCCCATTTTGGAGGAAGTACTATAAGGAACAAAACTCCTATCAGCCTTTTACAAGAGGATAACTGATCAATATCTAAATCTGGTATTTAATTGTTTGGGCTTTGTTTCATCCTATTTCAGTGATGAGTTATATTAATGAAAAGACAATATTTGTTCCATCTTGATGTAAGTATATGCAAATGTGTGTGCATATACGGAAATGTATTTGTAATGTACAGAAAGAGAAATCCATTTCTGAACCAATAATTGGTTTTGTGACTCTGGGTAGGCTTACTATTTTCGGTGCATGGCACGTCATAAAATGTAGTACTGCAAGTATCCCAAATAAGCAGAAAACATTAGTCTTTGTCTCTAAGGCATGCACTCGTAGGAAACTTAATTTATAGCTTCAGGTATCAAGAAGGTTAGAGAAGTGGCCCTCTGTGGTACTATTAGAAGAGACATGGTAGTGGCAATGATGGAATCTCAATTCTAGAAATATGCTTGTATCATTTCAGCAGGGTAGGTTTAATCTCCGGTAAGCTTAACTTGTGCCAAGAAGTGTATTGAGCAAACGTGGGAAAGTATTCTGCATAAATTAATGGCTTATTTTCATATTTGATTTCCAATAGATTCCCACTTCAGCAGGAGAATGGACAAACAGTTGAATGCACTGTAGCTCAGTATTTTAAGGACAGGCACAAATTAGTTTTACGCTATCCTCACCTTCCATGTTTACAAGTTGGACAGGAGCAGAAACACACATACCTTCCTCTTGAGGCAAGTAAATTTTTAGATACTACTATATTCTGGGAAGAGGGATAGGGGGTCAAAGGAAAAAAAGGCTCAAATGTTGTCAGATTTTTTTGAGTAGTCAACTTTAGACATTGTGTAATGCAGCAACGAGAAAAAAATATAAAACCAAACCAAAAACCAGTTGCATTGTGTGTTTTAACTTCCTTTGGTGGGGGGATATTTTAGGTGTGCAACATAGTGGCAGGACAAAGATGCATAAAGAAACTCACTGACAATCAAACTTCCACTATGATTCGAGCAACTGCCAGATCAGCACCTGACCGTCAAGAAGAGATTAGCAAATTGGTGAGTGTTCTGCTGAATTTGAGCAAAGTGTAGTAAGTGGACTTTATTTTTCTTACTGTTAGCAGATACTAAATAGTTTTTGCGCTACACATAGGTTATGAACTTATTTTTGTAAGACCTTCTCCGTTAATCCCAGAGAAATACATTCTCACAAAAGGTTTTCAAGTGTTCTTTTGGTGCTTCATTTCAAATTTTGAGGCATCCATGTATGCAAGTGGAATTACCAGAGGCTCTGAATGCTTGGCATCACCCATATATAACGGGTATGTGCCCAAATACAGGTTATCTTAGGAAGTTTTAGATCTCCTAAAAAGAACTTCTTTTTCTGCAAAAAATAACTAATTCCTTTTAATTTCAGATGCGGAGTGCAAGTTTTAATACTGACCCTTATGTTCGTGAATTTGGAATAATGGTCAAAGATGAAATGACAGATGTGACCGGTAGAGTCCTGCAGCCTCCTTCAATCCTCTACGGAGGCAGGGTACGTTCAAGAGATACTGTGCAGTCTGTGAGAGCTTCCACTACCAGCTGGTGGTAACTTCTGTAATACGGTCGTTTTAAATTAGTTATGCTGGATGTAATGGGATAAAGTCATCATAGGTGTAATGTTTAGAACTTAAATGTAAGTTTTGAAAGTCCTTAAATGTAATAGCCATGTTGCATCTCCCTCAATCGCTTCTTTATTTCTGAAAGTAAAGCTAGGGTAAAAACGCATTTATGTAAACCTCAGAGAAAAACGTGTGTGTATTTCCTTCACGCGCTCTTTTATTGTGAGGAAGAAACCTACAAGTAGTGGTTCAAGTTGGTGTGTATGGAGAGGAACGGGGACAACTTCAATTATGACTGTTCATTTTTGCCTCCCTCCTCAACTCTGAAATCTTCCTGAACTTCTGGTTGGTTTTGAATGTTGTGGGTGGAGCAGCTGTGTTTAGGACAACTATCTTAAGGTATTCTCTCTATCGGCATGTTTTTCTCTAGAGCCATGTCTTCCTGTTGGGGTATTTAATCACAAATTTGTTTTTTTTCTTTACAATGGCTTTTCAGATGGCCTTTCTGACATAATCTTCCTACTGCGGTGTCTTTCAAATAAAGTTTGAGAAACAGGATTTTCTACCAATTATATAACATACCTTGGTTTTATGCAAGATGAAAGCTTTGATAGCTGGGACAACTTAATTTGTGAAGGCTTCTGATGAACCTCTTCTTTGTCCCTATACCCACATCGGACTGTTACCCCCATAAACCCGCAATGGGAGAGGATCTTGTGTTTTCTACCTAAAGCTCTTCAGTCAAAATCGGGCAGATTAGCTCAAACCTTCCTTTGCTGACAGGTTAAGATAACCCAGCTGTCTCTGCCTGATCCTGATTAGGGAGAGTGCTCTCGTGATCTATTCTGGCACCAGGGGAACAGGGGGAGCAAGAGCTTAATGGCAGACGAGTGCTGGAAAGTCAGAGTGGGGGGAGGTACTGCTTTCAGCAGACGCAACTCTTCACTAAATGAACTATCACATTTGTGTGTGTCCTGAAAAATCCCCATAAATTTTAGCTGTTGCTGCTAAATAAGAAGGCAGACGTCGCGGTAACTTGTCTAAAATATCTACCAGATACTAATACTTATTAAGGTAATTAACATCACCAGAATTACTTTAGTCATCTTAATATATCCCTTGTCCTCTAGATAATCCATCACGGTAATGTCTGCTTGATGGATTGAAAAAAAAGTCTTGTGCGGGTCAAAGTTGAATAACTGCTCATCTTTTGTCAGATTGTTCACGTTTTTTCTAGAGTTGTGTGAGTGACATCAAACCACTATTTGCCTCTACTTAGTGATGTGTAAAATATTGATAATACTTAAATTAAGTCACTCTTGGAAAGTTCACTGAGCAGTTGTAAAGTCACTGTAGAAATGTACGTTCTTGTTAATGTCACATACCAAGCATGAGTCTGACTTACTATCCATATGTAATTTCTGTCTGCTACAGATTTATATAACCAAAGGAAACCATCAAGAATAAAAATGAACAGTATGAGCTTTATTTTTGTGAGCTTTATTTTCATCAGGCTAGCAAGCTGTCTTGCTACCATGATAGAATGAGCTTTATAAGATGTTTGAACAAGGGAGAGAAAGACCTGAGAATAGAAATAGCCCTGCTAGTTGGAGGGAAGCAGAAACATAACTGATTTTTGTTGGCATGAATCAATTTTTGCGTTAGGGTTTTGGTTTTGTTATTTTTCCTTCCAGAACAAAGCGATTGCTACACCAGTTCAAGGAGTCTGGGACATGAGGAATAAACAGTTTCACACTGGAATTGAAATAAAGGTTTGGGCAATTGCGTGCTTTGCTCCCCAGCGCCAATGCACTGAAGTTCATCTTAAGTAAGTGTTTCTCATAAGACAGTGATTTTATTATTTATGGAAATATCATAATTTCACTTATTTAGAATGTATATTTTGTTAAATTGTTTAGCATAGGCAATATATCTTTAACAGTGCTTGTGAAGTTCTGTCTCTGTGTTTTGAATGACACCAATATGATTTCAATGCTAGCATCATGAAATCCCCCAAAGCAGACTTTCCAAAAGCAATTTATACTGTATGGCAAGGTTCTGACCAGTGAGACCTTAGGACAGAGTTTAAGGTGACCAAAATGATGTAATGAAGGGTGTTTATCCCTAAGTATTTGTCAAGAGTGAAAGCTAACATCTGTGTTGTCTTAGGTTGTTTTCCGGGTTATACGCAATAGATTTATTTGTGCAGAACTTATTTAAAAGGAAAATTCTAAAAAGCAATCCAACTTTGGGCCAAAACTTTCTACCTTCTAGAGTTACGGTAATGTGCAAGTTGCTGTATTTGCAAGATGAGTACAAGTAGCTGCTGTTTTGTTGTCTTTGAGCATTTGAATGAAACTTTCCAGTTTGGTTTCTCTATCTTTGGATGGAATATGATTGTTGAAAGACTATTGTTGTCATGGAAAAACTGGCCGCTCATGGCCTGGATGAGCATACGATCTGCTGGATCAAGCACTGGCTGGCTGGACGGTCCCAAAGAGTGGTGGTCAATGGAGTTAAATCCAGCTGGCGGCCGGTCACAAGTGGTGTTCCTCAGGGCTCAGTGTTGGGACCATTTCTGTTTAACATCTTTATTGATGATCTCGATACGGACATAGAGTGCATCATCAGTAAGTTCGCACATGACACCAAGTTAAGCGGGAGTGTTGATCTGCATGAGGATAGGGAGGCTCTACAGAGAGACCTGGATAGATTGGATCGATGGGCTAATGCTAACGGTATGAGCTTCAACAAGGCCAAGTGCCGGGTCTTGCACTTGGGCCACAACAACCCCATGCATCGCTACAGGCTTGGGGAAGTGTGGCTGGAGAGCTGCCTGGCAGAAAAGGACCTGGGGGTTCTCATTGACAAGCGGCTGAATATGAGCCAGCAGTGTGCCCAGGTGGCCAAGAAAGCCAATGGCATCCTGGCTTGTATTAGAAATAGTGTGACCAGCAGAAGTAGGGAGGTGATTGTCCCCCTGTACTCAGCACTGGTGAGGCCACACCTTGAGTATTGTGTCCAGTTTTGGGCACCCCAATACAAGAGAGATATCGAGGTGCTGGAGCGAGTGCAGAGGAGGGCAACGAAGCTGGTGAAGGGCCTGGAGAACAAATCTTATGAAGAGCGATTGAGGGAGCTGGGACTGTTTAGTTTGAGGAAGAGGAGGCTGAGGGGAGACCTCATCACTCTCTACAACTACCTGAAAGGACATTGTAGAGAGGTTGGTGCTGGTCTCTTCTCACGGGTAATTAGCGACAGAACAAGAGGGAATGGCTTCAAGCTGCAACAGGGTAGGTTTAGACTGGACATAAGGAAAAAATTCTTCCCAGAACGAGTGGTCGGACACTGGAACAGGCTGCCCAGGGAGGTGGTGGAGTCACCATCCCTGACTGTGTTTGAGAGTCGTTTAGCTGTGGTGTTGGGGGATATGGTGTAGGGGAGAACTTTGTAGAGTGGGGTTGATGGTTGGACTTGATGATCCCAAGGGTCTTTTCCAACCTGAGTGATTCTATGACTGTTAAAAGTGACATCAGATGAGGGAAACTGTGTGTGCCTGTGTAAATGGATAGTCTAATTCCTTCTTTTGCACACACGGGCAAGCGCAACTCCGACAGCTGCCCTAGCAGGCGACTCAGCTGCTCTTTGTAAGGTGAATGCAAGACAGTGATTATTCATAACAACGGTATTGCCATAACAGTGTTCCTTTAGATGGTTTGCCAAATAGCTTGGGAATTTTTCCCTAATAAGTGATGAGCAAACAGTCGAAATACTACACAATGGGAAGAAAAGTAAAAGGTAAGACTAGGGACTTGTTCTCTCCAGGTACCTGCCAGGAACTAAGCTGTCAGAGAATTTTCCCTTCCACACTACTGCTTCTAGTGGAAATGCTGCATAGGAGAACTTAGTTTTGAGAGACAGGAAGAAGTCTTCAACATAATGAGCCGAAATAAAATTATTTGATGACATAGATGGAGTTTGTCCTTACATAAAAGGACGTTCCTTCATTCTAGAAATATGGCTGTATCCAGTTGCATCTTGTTGCCTCTTGTTACACCTTGTTGAGCAAGTTGGAACTCGGCTGCTGTACATCTGTTAGAATAAACACGTTCAAAATCCCTGAAAGTCTTCAAAATCATCCTGTTTTACCTGTCAGGAACCGGGAGAGAACCTTTCCTCCTAGACATCATACTTACAGATGGACTTCTAAAGGCTTAAAACCTGTAATGTTTTAGACTTGCATGTTCTGCCACTGGCTCTTTCTGCTTATAGTCGTGAGTGCCTTTTTTGCCTCAGAAAATGCTTAATGCACCTATTTTCTGCAAGAAGCCACAAGTTGCAGGGCTGAAGCTCACAGACTGTTACGATTCATGAGAACTAACAATGGGTTTGGAAGAAACTCAATCTTCACACCCTCTCGGTGGGTAAGACTATCTTTGGTGAAGATGAGCAACTTTTTAGACACCTATGGAGACACCCACCCCAAAGTAATAAAAGGGGCTTTGTCAGTGCTGGTGCCAGTAAAGCATTGCTACCCGGGATCGTGTTTACTATACTGGTCATTAAGCTAAGTGCCAAAGGAGGACATCTTTGGGTGCGTCTGGACTAGTGTTTTAGTTTGGATCAGGAGTGTATCTTTGAAGTGATGCTCCTGATGGTCACCAATTGCCATGCCATATTCTGCATCTGGGAGCAGCCTGAGTATACAGTGTGGATATTTTTTTTTTTTTTTTGAAAAAACTGAACTAGAGGATGTGCTTCAGCCCACTGCGCCAGACTACAGCCACTCTGAAGAAAAATCCTAGAAACACATGTAGCGTGGATGTTGGTCCCTCGGCACCAGGTTCTCTGCTCTACAGGTCTGCACTGTGACACCTCACTACTTGCTCATCTTGCCTTTGTTTATGGGGATGGGACTTATGGACTGCTCAGTCACCACTGATGCAGGCATCCAACCTGGAGGAGCCATGACTTTGAAGATGCTTTCCAGTCTGGATAGATTCTATAGAGCCCTAAACTTCTACGCTGAAGTGCTTTTGACTGTCTTGCTTACAAACAGGCACAGTATCTTCCTGGTGTCCCTTGAAGAGGAGAGATAGCCAAATGCTACCATGTGTTACCAAGAGCCAGGAGAAGGAGGCAGGCTTGCAACTCAGCAGACCTTGCTAGCAGGGGGACTGAAGGAGTCTGCGCTGATAAAAGCTTCTGACAAAATTAGGTTGTCTCCATTTCTGACCAGTTCCATGAAAGGGTGACTTATTTTTGCACTGTCCTTGGAGAAGGTTTGTCTTCACCTCTGGGACACGGCTTTTCTCTGCTATCTAGCAAGGTTTTCTTGTGCATTATTATTGATGTGAGGTCGGTTCGGTGAGACACAATTGCTGGTAACTTCTGTGGGTTGTTTTCCTCACCGAGAAAAAGAAGGAACTCGAGTCATTTCTGTAATGATACACACGGCAGTGTGGTAGAGCGGGCTATCCAAAATATCATCATCGCAGTGTGTTTGCAAAAATTAACTCATGCTGTATCTCCCACTGAAAGATCAAATAAGGTGCAATTTGCTTTGGAAGCAAAGTTTTTAGTAATGGTGTTATTTGTATAGTGTATTTCCTCATCTTTCCCTGTCTTTCCTTCAGTGACTACATAGGCACAGTCAATTAAAGATGCACTTGGGGTAAATTCACAGGTTTTTGGGCAGTGTAACTCTGCAAGTTTAACAGAACTGTCCCATTAAAAATAAGACGACAAATCAAGGTGGATTTTGCGGCCTGAGAATCTAATGTATTTATTTACAACCTTTAGGTCCTTTACAGAACAACTGAGGAAGATTTCCAGAGACGCAGGAATGCCAATCCAGGGGCAGCCGTGCTTCTGTAAATATGCGCAGGGAGCTGACAGCGTGGAGCCCATGTTCAGGCATCTCAAGAACACTTATACTGGGCTGCAGCTTGTTGTAGTCATTTTGCCGGGAAAAACACCAGTCTATGGTCAGTAGGCGCAAATCATGAGCGTGTGTGTTTCAGTCACAATTTCATGTATTTTTTTGGTGAAGTATCTGGATGAGAGATGTTTAATTCTGGTTTAACTATATAAATTCCATTTGGGGAATGGGCTATAAATTAATTTTATTCTTCTTCTTGTGTTGCATGATGTTTTATATTAAGACCTTAATTATTTTCATTATTTTTGTCTATGCTTTTAATTTGCTTTTCCGCATTATTCCTGTTGGTTGCATTTGAGACGCGTTTGTGAGTGAGAAAGTTAAACCAGGGCTTTTGAGAAATTGATGAAACTGATACGCAGTGGATTAAAACATACTTACTATAATTTGTGTGCTAAAAATTCCAAGTGATTGAAGAACCGTGTAGCTTTTAGAACATCTTTGCTTACTCACGCCATCACCCTTTGGCAAAAAAAGTTGAGTGAAGGAGAAGATTTCTGCCAATCACTCTTTCCTGTTCTTTCTTTTAATTCTTGGATTGCAAGGACACAGATGCAGGGAAGGTGAAAACTCAGCAACTTAAACTGATTTTTGGAGCCAGACTGACAATTAGTGCATTTTACATAGCACGTATACATAGGATTTATTATGTTTTAGATAAACCATGCATTTTGGTTTTAACTAGATCTTCCTATAGGCAAGACTGCTCATTTTCCTGTCCTGCCTTCCTCCTTTTTTCACTTACCTTGCCTAATGGCAGCACCATCCGCTATTTTTCTCCCAGAGCTTCATGGACTCTCTTCTCTAATGGCTCAGATCTTGCAAGCAGCTGCAGATTTGTTTTCTCCCATCCCTCAGCAATTTAATATAGCAGAAAATAACTTCCTAACTTTCTTTTCCCAAGATTATCTTGTATAAGGTAAAAAGAGAGATTAAAAAAGGAACCTTAATGAAATAGTACCTTTTTTTTCACCTTGAATTCAGCCTTGCAAAGGAAGTTGCTTGTCTCTAATTTGTTCAATAGAAATTCAGTGCAAAATGACATTTTCACTTTTCTGCTTGGCATTAAAAGGGGACTCTTTCCTCTACTTAACCACTAGAAGGATGTGGTACCACTCTCATCTGCTTTCCTTGTTATTATCTTTAATTATAGTTCTTTCTGCCCCTTCTAATTATCTCTGTTTTCTCCCTGCGCTCTTCCATACTCTTGCAGTTCCTATATCCCCAGTCTTGCTTTCTCTCCTCTTCTCACCCTGCTCCTCAAAAAGCCTCTTTCCTTCTCCTGTTGCCAGAGGGGGGTTGCATCTTCTCTGAGCCTGTCTCGGAGCCTGAATTTCGTCTTTTCCAGTTTGTAAGAGTATGGCTCTCTTAAAGCCTGTAAGTCTCCATTTTGGTGTTAACGTTAGGATTTGTTTTAACCTTTTGAATAGTACAGTTCTTAATGAGTTACTTTCGGAGTTTTTATGGGCCATCCTTTGCTAAACTGGCCAGATTTTATGCAAGTGATAAACTTGCCATGATGAGCTGATAAACTGGTTGGCTGAATATTACTCGGCATGTTACTATTAAGTTTGCGTTACTAGTCCAGTGTTTAATAATGAAACAAGCGCTCATCATCCTAATATTATTTACATTACCTATTTCATTAGGCAAAGGTTCTTCTACGCTGATGATAAAACACTATAGTGCTAAAATTGCCATTAGTGTAACTTGAAAATTTCTCACTTAAAATGAGCCAACAGTGTCTTAAGTTATATTTAGGACCCACTTACTGCACTGTCGGCAGGTGGAGCAGTACGGAACTGGGGGAAGGTTTATTGGAGGCTGGGGTTGGGTTTGGGCTTAGGTTTCTTCTTGTTTCTTAAGCTTAAATAACCATGTTGCAAAAACTCTAGATTTAGTTAACTGTCACTGAACTAACATCTCCTACATTGTTTGATTTCCAATATGTGAATATTTTTTTCATTTTTACTTCGTTTTGCAGCGGAGGTGAAGCGTGTTGGCGACACTGTGCTGGGAATGGCTACGCAGTGCGTTCAGATGAAAAATGTGCAAAGAACAACACCACAAACTCTGTCTAACCTTTGCTTAAAAATAAACGTCAAATTAGGAGGCGTAAATAATATTTTACTGCCACAGGGAAGGTAAGCCATCTTTCAAAGAGGAAGAGGGTATTATATTGTAAAGAGAACGTGCGTCATATTGAGATAACCGGGTGATTTTTATCTGTAGTCACTTAGCACTGTAGTTTAAGTGACTCTTCAGTCAAACTGTCTTTTGGCTTTTAATAGTCCTGCAAAAGTTACGTTACAAAGACTGGAGGGGAATACTTGTTCCAGTTGAAATTGATAATAAAAATATTGGTATTGCAGTCTGACCGTTGAATTACACAACTTCCCTTTGAATTAAAAATCTGTAGTATTTTATTTGCCTTGAGTTTTCAGAAGCAAATAGAGACCATCTTGAATAGCGGTGCCTTTTCCTTTATAGTTTAATTGTGGTCAAGACTCTTCATTTTGTGTCCTAACTTACACAGACATTTAAAAAAGCAAAAGCTGGGAGCAGAAAACTCTTAATTGGTTTCCAGGTCCAGTTTACCTTGCAATTTCTTATTAGTATTACAGTGATAAGTTTTAGTTATACTGTGACTATATTCTGTGAAGTTGCTTTGATACTATTGAATTCTGTATCTGACACGTCACTGAAGCCCTGCGTATAGTTGAGTGGGAGTGAAATAAATATCTTCCTATTTGTAAAA
>VYZM01013951.1:146659-170042 GCA_013398915.1 Dromas ardeola | reverse complement strand
GAATTATTCATTGGTATGGATTTCTACTGTGGAAGAACCTGTGGCTTTTATGGTTCTGCCATTGTGTCTTTAGAGAACATCTCTTCTGTTAAGGGTCCCAGAATTCTTCTCCTGGAATTAGTTTTTTCCCTTTCCTCTTGGTGCAGACAGGGCAAAGTTGTTTGTTTTCCTTTTAAAATGAACGAATGAGCAAACAAAACCCAACCAACCAAAAAAACCTTGCCTGAATTTAGAGCCATGAGTAAAGCCAAGGGGAGACTTTCTGACAAATTTGAGTAGTAGCAATATGACTTTCCAGTGATGATAGAAAAGTTTGTGCAAAATTATCCTTTATCAATTTTAAAACAAGTTTTATAGAAATAATCTTGAATGTATTATGCTACTTACAAGCCTGCTCTTCATTTAGTTGGCATCATTTCCCCAGGGCTTAGCAGTTTCTGTGGCTCTTTCCATGGCTCTCTTCTTTTAGGAAGATTCCTACTGTCACATTTCTGTGTTATTTTTCTCTAGTTTCAGAATTTCTTATGTGCAGCATAAGGAATTGTCTTATCTTCAGCAAGTAAATCCTGGTGCCGTACTCAAGGGCCATTTGAGCATGTCCTTGCACGGTTCTGTTAGCAGATCTGTGTGACACTGGCCACTCCTGTTTTCTGAGACTTTTAAATATGGAAAACACTACTTTTTGTTAACATCATCTTGGGATGTGTCTGGTATAGTTTGATTTAACACATTTCTAATTTTTGAAGCAAAGAGTTGCATAAGTAGCTGAAACTTTTCTTTAAATGATAGTGTGGATGTTGAGAATCATACTGCAAGTGTAATTCATCTAACTGCTGCAACTGGTTACAGGATCTTTTTTGCCAGCGAATGCCACATGGATGTACATTTGTTTTCTTTTCCTTAACAGGCAAGCTAATGAAGAATATCAAGTGCTGGCTAATTCATGGCGCTATTCATCTGCTTTTTCAAACAAACTGTTTTTCACAGTAGTGGATTATGATGAAGGGGCAGATGTTTTTCAACAGGTAAATGTTGGATACTGTAAAACATGCTTAATTTTTAGAACTAAATGTTGATTTGCCAAATGATACGAGACAAATTATTTTCTGTGCGTAGATTTGTACCTCTGATTTGTATACAAATTTTTCCTGGTTAAAAACACTAGGCACTGCAGTTTCTATGACATTAGTGAAGACAGATTATACCAGTAGCCACTTCTAGTATTTTCCAAGTGTAGTTTATAATGTTTATAGATTACATTATATGTATGTGAGTTTTTTTCAACCCATTGTTAATGTCATATTTTAGAATTAAACTCAATGCAACTAAAATGGCATTTAAAGATTTCCTTTATTTTATCTTTGAGGGAAAAAAAGCTCTTGACTAAAAGAGCCTTTTAATTGCTTTTACGTAATAGAGTCTTCTTCAACTCCAGTAATAGTTGTGTTAGTCTGGAAGCTCTTCAGGGAAAAGAGACGAGACTGGTTTGGATTTTAGATATTGGCTATGAAGAGTGAAAAATCATTTGTTGGAGAACAGTCAAGGGACCCCTCCTAAATTGAGTAGGCAAGGCAAGACGCATCCCTTGAAAATTAATACTGAATGCTGACTTGCTTTTCTCTAATATTTAGTTGTTGATTGAAGCTAAGAATGCAGATTAAGAGGAGTGACAAGTTTTGACGTCCTCTGTATTTTTAACCACCTTTTGGTGAATTGTATGATTTAAAATTTTCAGGAGAGAAGTTCAGTATTTATTTTTAAAATATATAATAGTTTAAAAATGTTAATTACTGTGCGTAGTAAGTATTTTTACTTCCAATTGACATCTTAGAATGTATTGTGTAAAGAATGATTATTAATGGCTTAAGATTTTGCTTTAAAAATTTTAGTTCAAATAATTTTAGTTCAAATAGTTCTACTCTGTTTATAGAGAAATGACAAAGCAGTGGCAGACCAACTGCCCCCAAACTGCACAATGTCATGAGGTTTCTGTATCTTATAAAATATCTTATTAAAACGTTTCACAACTTTTGTCTTAGCTTTTCTCAGAATATTTTTTATTTCCACATCAGCTCACTAAAGAGGAGGGCTGTTTTTTCCTTAGATGGAAAATATTTTCATAGGTGGTAATTTCTATTGATGAATTCATTTCTGTGCTTGATTCAATATTATGTTTCGGTAATGTAGTAAAACTCACTTTGCAGGAATGAAACAAACAAGCTTACTCTGCATTTGTTATTTAAAGATCTCCATATTACATCATCTTTAAGTATTTCCCCTGAAGTTGTTTATGTTAATTTTCCTTTTTTCATGTGTTCTATTGCACTGTTTCTGAGATGAACTGAATATGAAGGAATTTTATATAGTAAAACTATATTTTCCTATATCACCTTGCAAAGTTGCAGTCAAAATTTAAAGTGGCAAATGTAGATGTAAACCTATTTGTTTTATCACTTCTGACTTTTTTCATATATTACGAATAGTTCCAGTGGCATCAAAACATGGATTAAGAGTCATGTAATTTCCAGGGCGAGTTATGTAGTCTAAACTAGTTATTTAGGCCTTTCTGGATTCAAGAAAGACTAGTTGCTAGTGGATAGTCTGTCTTGAAGCCAGTGGAAGGCTAGATGAATAGTTTAGTCTAGTTAACTTTGGATTGGTGAGAGCTAGGCAAGAGAAACAACGTTGAACTATTTCAACACTTTGTTTCCTCCCCTGGAATTATAACCTAATACACTTTAATAGATTGGAAGGGTGTGGGGGTCTCTGTTTTACTAATTACAGGAAAGTTCTTACAGTGTGTGAGAACTTTAAAGCATAAGGTACTCTCACTCAGAAAAGCTTGTGGGTAAAACACTCTTGAGTAATTAAACATTCCAGAGAATCTATGGGAAGGAATATTCTGAGCACTCTTTTTGCAGGACCATCAATGAAGATGTAGAAAGAAGAGTTACGTATGGAGACAAATAGTATTTGTCATGCTAATTAGACTTGTGTTGCCTTATACATAAAGGGTAAGCATTTTCGAGGATATAGTTACTAATTTTTTTTCTTCTATTTTTCCTGGCTTTGTAGCTGAATATGAATTCTGCCCCGACTTTCATGCATTTTCCTCCAAAAGGTAAACCCAAGAGAGCTGACACATTTGACCTGCAGAGAATCGGATTTGCAGCTGAGCAGCTAGCTAAATGGATAGCGGACAGAACAGATGTTCATGTAAGCCTTTCGACAATTTTAAAAGTTGAAGCCAAATGTATCTTTGTAGTCTGAGACAGGCTGATGACAAATTCGGTCTTTTCTTAATACTTTTTTTCCTCAAGTGTAGGTTCTAGAACAAATTAGAAAAAAAAAAAAAATGTAGTCATGGTACTTGTGGTAATTTCTGCAGTTTGCAGATTGTATGTTAATTTTATGTAGCCTTATTCTGGATGAAAACAAGCAATGGTATTGTGATAATTAGTTGTTAATGAGTAAAATGTGCTTTGCAAAACTATATACAGAATGGAGAGATGCAAAGTAGCTGCTCCTAATTCACACACAACTTGTAAATCTGTTGAAGAAATAATGTTTTGGAGTTGAACAGTTAAAAATGATGCTTAAACCTTTTTTCATATTATGTGCTTATTAAAGGAAGCACAATTTTTTCTTATTTAAGTATACCTTTATGGATTAGACTTTCTGACTCTGAAACCAGATTTCAGATGCTCCCTGTTTGTTTATATGGAAGATGATCTGTATGTATGCATTTATTTGCGATCTGTATTTGCATTTATCTTTTCCAGATTAGAGTGTTCAGGCCTCCTAATTATTCTGGTACAATTGCACTGGCTCTTCTGGTGTCTCTTGTTGGTGGCTTGTTATATCTGCGAAGGAATAACTTAGAGTTCATCTACAACAAAACTGGCTGGGCCATGGCAGCTCTGGTATGCAGATTTTCCTTATTAATATGCTTTTTATTAGTTTCTTATCTTAATGTATGTGTCTTCATTACTTGCATAGTAAATTAAAAACCATTGCATTAATACATTGTTCAGAAGAATACTATCAGACAAAGATTCATAATCTAGACTTTGGGGCTAATTCTCATAAACAGTGGGTATCATTTACTATGAGTGATTCACTGAAAATTAGCAAATTCTCTGATAGTTAGCTGCAAATTTTTGTTTGAACTTTTCCAAGAAAATATTTCCAATAAGAAGTGTTACTAATGTTCACTGCTATCGTTCAACTTGCCCTTTTTTGTAAAAGCAGTAATGTTATCATTGGTTTAGGGTGGATATTAATGTCAGACTGTATCACTTTAGAGTAATCAAAGGTTAAGAAAGGTAACAAAGGCTTTTATATGTTTGTAAGAAAATGATAAAAGAACTAAGAAACAAAGAAAAAGGTGAAATTCTTTCCAAAACTGTTTTCAGTAGTACTGACCTTAACATTCCACTCTTAACCTAAAGGAGAATAGGACGATCTTATAGCATTAACTCTGAGGAAATTCTTAAACTAGCAAATAGTCTGTTTGAAATATTAGTCTGTTTGAAATATTAGGCAACTTAAGTCCATAAATAATGAATTAAGGTTTAACATGCTTAATAGTGTATTGCAGTGTGTTTATTTATATCATAGTTTTCAAATAACTGAGTAGACTGATGAAAAATGTGGACGGTGCCACATAGTCAGCTGTCTCAGTTTTAGATAGGAAATAGCAGGCGAGGACGGTAGGGGACAGTTAAGGTGTATCAATAAGTACTCATTCCTCTGCCATCGTTGTGACTGACAGAAGAGGAAAAAATCTGAGAAGCAGCATTTGAGGCTGAATTTTCAGGGACACGGGGTCAGGACCATGGTTCTCAACACTATGATAGTGTCTAGGGTTATCAAGTCCAGTCCCACATTTTGCAGCTTAACAGAGCTCCTTCCTTCTGTGTGAACAATGTATTGAGAACGGTACGTTTTAAAATTTGTACAACATAAGCCAAGCTTTTCTTCTTTTTTCCATGTAAATGGTTATCTATTCACTTCATCGTTTCAAAGACTTTTTCTCAACTTGTGTCAATATGAATTAACCTTTCTTGAAAGCACATGGCAAGGATTTTAGATGCAATATGAGTTTTCTTGTGCAGCAGCATTCATATTTTATTTCTCCTCTAGGCTCCCTTTCCCACGAAAGCTTGGACCAGATGGTCTTTTGAGGTCCCTTCCAACCTGGGCTATACTATGATTCTTTGTAGTTTCGCTCTGTTCTGCTCCGATTCAACACTATGAGAAGATAGCTTCTTTTCTGAAGCTTTCAGCTGATGGGCTCATTGGCAGCCTTTATTACATCAGTTCAAAGATGATGTTACTTAGTACCTGTTGGTATCTGATTCATTTTTATATCAAAATGGTTAACAAGATCTTAAAGCAAGCTCTTTGTTCAGAGTTCCTTAATATTTGGTGTTACTTTTGAATCATGGCTACTGACAGTGCTGTTTTCTCTCATGTGCTATCGCAGCATTTTCTACTCGGGTACATGGCATCCATTCTGTGTTTAAGCAGTTTGTTAATCTACCCTGTACGTTGAGGAAGGAATAAAGAACAAGATTTCAAATCAGCCACCTAAAGGACTAGATTTCAAGTAGAATGATGTTTTCCTTTTGATCTGGAGAGCCTGGGGCAGAATATCTTCTTTGTTCCAGGATGTGATTTGGAGTATCCTGAGCTCTAGCACAGAGTTTTTTGACAGTTCTCTTCCAAAGTAAGTCTGTCATATTTAGCTCCATACATTTTTCTAGATTAACAGTATTTTTAAATGATAGAACTTTTTAGAGATACACTACCATCAGAAAGCTCAAATTTAATATGAATCAGTCTAACTTTTTTTTTTGACCCCTAATCTCTAGAGAGCACCTGAGTAAAACAATAATTAGCACACCGAAATAGATGTTTGTGTCAAAAATCAAATAAAGATATGTAGTCAGTGTTATTTCCTTTGTTTAACCATGCACTGTCTCTATGGAGACAGCAATTTTTTTCCAATTTCATACCTCAGGTTTTCAGATTAGAAGTTTAATGTTTGAATGTTTTGGGCAATTGTGGTTTTTGTATGGCAGAGGTTAAAAATCAGTGCTTCAAATCAAGAATCATTCTATTACAATCTGCCTTCAATACACAGTAGAAGACATAATTAACTTCCTAATTAAATTAAGAAAATTAACACATCTTTCTTAAAATACTTACCTTTGTTAAAATATTTGCTGTTCTCCTTAGTAGCAGCTGGACATTTTACATCTGAACATAACTGTAAATTGCAATGTGGAAGACTTATAATCGGATTCAGCTGAACCCCTGTGGTCAGGGTCAATGTCCAAATGTGATCAAGCATTTAAAGAAATTGTATTAAAGCCATTCAGTAATTGTCATCCTGCTCATTGTTTTGACAAGGAATAATAGAGTTAAAATGCATTAAAATGGCATTAATGCCATTTGATGTAGTTGCTAATACTGTTTCCTGTAAAATTCTGTTTACTTTTAAAAACAAATAGCACTTAGAGGATGTTTTAGGAAAAGGTCTTATCTTTGAAAGTATATAGCAATTAATCATGGCGTTGAGCTGATGCTTCCCTTTTTTAATCATTACTGTTCTTTGGCCTTCACAATGTTGTCAAAGCCCCATACTGCAAAATGGTGTTTTAGCAAAGATCATGCGGTTACAAGTCCTTTTGGTTTTATTCAGACCTACGTGGACATACAAGTTGATGTTACAAGTTCTGTCTGGTGGAATCAGCAGGGACTCCAGATTGCAGGCTTTTGCACAGATGACCTCAGTTCTGTAAAATGACCAGAATATGTCAAGATCCACAGAAGAAAAGGGCCAGTCATTAATATATTCATTCTAAGTTATTGTGTAGTTATTCCTACCAATAAAACATAGAGCTTCTTTTTTCATAAAAGCTCATTAAAAGGAAAAATGGCGAAGATGGTGTCTAGTTAAGGGGAGCGAGTCACGCCTAATAAAATGCTTTTCTGAAGGGTGTAAATAACTAATAAATACTTAATTTTAAAGAATTCTATTCTTCATGACTATTTTTTCCTTTTTGAACTTTAAAAAGCAACTTAAACATGAAAAGCCTGACAAGATACATAAAATCTACTGGAAGCCCGTGTTTTTGAAAGGAGTATTGGCAATTTTTTTGTTCCTTATTGACATTTTTTACAGATGTTGCAGAACCGAGAAAGCACAGTAGCTTTCTTCTAAAACCTTTAGTTTTGGGTTTTGATTGGTTTTGGGGAGGTGTTGTACTGCTAGGTAGCCAGCATTCATTAACCATATGGAAAATAATGTTTTTAATTTCACCTGAAACTCTTTCATAGATATCCTGGAATTCAGTAGCTGAAAACTGTATCGTTGCAAACAGACAAGTCTCTTGTTTTCTTTTCCTTGTTTTTCAGAGCGTCTTTATTTTGAAAAGCTTTTATGCTCCCAAATATTAGATAGTTTTTATTTAAAGGAAAAATGGACAATGTCTCTTTGCCTGATTGAATGATCTGTTCCTAAAAATCAGAAAAAAATTCTCAGCATAAAGTGCTTCTGCTGGTTTTAAAAGCAGAACAGAGGATCCCAGAAATGTTGATTGAATTTTTATTTGATATCTCCATTGATACCACAAAGTTGTCTCATAGGTAATACTTCCAGCACTAGGAGAATATTTAGGAATGCGATTTTTAGCGCTCCGTGTAATGGTTGTGATAGTCTCAGAAGTAAGACCAGAGCTTTTTATCTCACACATTGATTCCAATGCCAGTTCACACAAGAGTGTTGAATTGGTTTTGTCCTCAACATTAGATTGTGCAACAGCAATGCTGTTGGCGGTTTCATCCCCTCATTGAAGCACCACAGAGTCTGGTAGTACCTTGTAGGCCTTAGGCATTTTGTACTTGCAGCATTACCCAGAAGGCTTTTGAAATGCCAAAGCAGGATGACTGAGTCACGGTACATAATATCCCAAAAGATGTCTTTTGAGATAACATACAAAATGTATCCCCAAGATTATCTTAAACTTTAATTCAAATCCTATTATTCATCTATGGATATTTTTCCCACTGACATGCTAGCACAAAGATGAGGAAGGACTTCAGTCCTTAGATATTTGCAGGGTCCTGTTCTTTTATACTGATAAGAAGCAATTCAGATTTTTGTCGAGACTCTTAATTTCTTCCACAGAGAGAATAAAAGGTCAGGCGGTATAAACTGGACAAATTTATAGCGTTTTAGATAAGGAATTGCTACATTTTAGACAACAGTACTGGTGCTGAGAATTTATTTGTTCAGTTGGCTAGAGTGCGGACTACTAGGGGGTTTTTTTAAAGCATTTTCTTTACTAGGCTGCCACTGTGGGTTTCTGCACAGTTTTTTCAGTTTTATTTTATGTGTGTATTTCAGATTTGCCTGCATACCTGTGGAATCTGGGAAGGCAAAGTCTGTGCTCAGAATCGGGGGCAGCTGCCTAGGAGTTGACTCTATTGGGCAAAATATGTCAAGTCCCTTGAATGAGGAGACAAAGCATGTGTTTACTCTTGTTGTAACAGTTAATGGTTCTGAAAAATGTGTTCTGTGCTGATACACTCCACAGTACCTAGACCGTACAGTACATTCATCATCAGTTATTGCTCCAAAAGAGCTTGAAGGGTATCATGGCTACTAGTGGCTTCTTTACCTCCATCTGGGAATGAGGATAAAAAAGTAATGTGTTTTATTCAAAGATACAGCTAGAAAAAGTCAGGCTCCTCTACGTGAGTAGATAGGCATCTCAAAAGAACAGCAATAAATGCAGGTTATTAGTTTCCTTTTCTTCCTGTAGTTAGAGGTTTTAAAGACGCAGAGAACCTTTTAAAGATACAAAACCCCATTCTCTTTGCTCCTGTGTTGTACTCCCTGTCCTTGAATTGTATCTCTCTCATGGAGATTCTAGTAAGTGATGGATTGTTATTTAGAAATTGAGTACAGATGTTGCAGCTCTGTAGCCTTCACTAAGTACAAAAGCAAAGTTCAACTGAATAGAAAGGATTACATTTCTTTAAAATAATAATTGTGAAATGGCTAAAACATACATTTACAGAACAGTATAGAAATTAAGTACAGAACTGCCTGCATGTGTCTCCCCTTTTTTTGAAACGGTGTTTGAATTTAACTATATTCATAAATGAATCTAGAATTTCATTATTTTTACTTATGTTGCAAAGTATCTGCCGTGTTCTGGGGTCTAAACTTGCAGGGAGAAATCTAATGATCCGCTTTGTATAGTATCTGCTAGTCGGAAGCTTCACTTCAAAATGCATACCAAATGGCCTTTTAAGTCTCTACTAATTTTGTTTAACAAACTGGGAGATAGTGTTAAACAAAACTTATGCCTTTGAAAAAGTAATGTATTAAACCCAAATAATTTGACAAAGCTTGCAAGACCAAGAGTGGTGAAGAAGTTGTGCCCACGTACCTGTAAAGCGTCTTGCTAGCAATTCAGTGTTCTGGTGGGACTCTTGGTGCTTATTTACCTTGTGTCTGTTTTTAGGAGCCTTGTAGTACACCCACAAATGCACCATGGTTAGCTTGAAGCAGTTTCCCTCTTAACGAAACTAAGGCTGAAGTCATGCACTGTGAAGCCACCCAGAAAGCACCACTTTCAATTTGTTAACAAGGTCCTTGAGCAGTCCTGTCTACACATACAGTGTGCTCACCTAGGAGTGCTCATAGGGGTGAACTTCATTGCCACTGAAGACATCCTGTGAACATTTAGTCCTGGAACCATAATGTGTTGTAGCAAATCATTGTTCCTTCCCCCTCTATACTACATCAACCAATAATGTAGATCTACTCTGCTTTTATCACTTGGATGCGAAATGAGCTACCTAAATCTGTAAGCTATTAAAATAGCTAAACCTTGAACTCCCCTGATAATTCAGGTGGCATGCAGCAGTTAAAGTGTTGTTCTTAGAGTCTGACAAGGAGAAAGAAGGGAGCAGGTGGATGAAAGAGGTGTTCATGGTACTCTTCTCTCTAGAACTGCTGAAGTACAGACTCCGCTCTGGATAAGTGGAGTTAAAAATCTTTCTAAGTCCTCAGAGAGAAGTGCCTCAGTTTGAATCTTCTCCTGTTCCCCAGTTTTCATCCTTTGACAAGATCCAAGAAAACTGCATAAACGGGGCATTTCTCTGTGTATGAATTGTTCCACTGAAATAAATACAATATGAACCCCTTAAAGGAAATCATAGAATGGTTAGAGTTGGAAGGGACCTTAAAGATCATCTAGTTCCAACCCCCTGCCCTGGGCAGGGACACCTCCCACTAGACCAGGTTGCTCAAAGCCCCATCCAGCCTGGCCTTGAACACCTCCAGGGAGGTCACATAAAAAGAAATCATGCTTGGTTAGCACATGTATCTTCTTGTCAAACATTCAACCACCTTGCAAAATACCTGCTGTCCAAACAACATGAAGTTGAAGCTAGGCAGCCAGCAACTACAGTATATTCAATTGTGAGCATGAACAAGTTGCTCATAGGTGAAGTTTTATCCTGGGAAACACCAACTCACAGTAATGGTGGGCGAACAAGGTGTTCTAGAAATTTTGGATCCCAAAGCCATAGATCCTATGGAAACTGTGGGGTTTGGTGTGGTAAGCATTGTATATCGGTGTGATGTATCATAGATGCATGCATCTGTTCTACAGGTAGTGTGCATTCCAAGTGTATTTTACAAACAGTAGAAGTCTGTAGTTTCCAATGTGTTGGGTTTTTTTTTTCCACCTGGTTGATCGTAATAGAATATAGAACACAGCAAACTGAGCTTGAATGTCAAGTGCTATCTGTAGCATACCAAATGCTCACTTAAGGGGATATGATGGAAATGCACTCTTCTTAGGATATTTAAAATAAATGAAGAGTTGAAGAGGACAAGGGAGAAGTTGGAGAATGCTTTTTTGGCTCCTGAAAAGGTGATTTTGAAATAGACAGTAAAGAGGTGCATGATGGAAGGAAATCACGGTGGATCCAGGATGTCGTGTACTAAATTAGTTTTCTTGGTCACTGACAGTCTGAACTGGAAGAATATGAAAGATGCCTTCAGGATAAACAACCATATTCTTAACTCTTTCTTTTCAATAATATTAATACTTGGAATTTGTCTCTCCCCACTATTGTGTCTCCTGGACATTTTTTGTTAGAGATTACCATGTTGTGAGACAGTGTATTTGTGTTGGCAAGCATTCAAGATCTTCAGTAATTTGAGAGATTTGTCTGCTATAAAGTATATGACTGTATAAAAACGGAGGTGTTTTTTTTTAATTTTCCATATGGAAGCGGATTTGGCCCTAGAGAATGTAAATTAAATACAGTAATTTAAGAGTCAGTAAAATGACTTTTCATAGAAAACTCACTTCGAGAGCCACAGTGTGTGCACTCTGTGCATATTCTCTTTCCATGTTTTAGTTTTCAGCTAACTTTTGACCTTTCAAAATATCTCTTTCACCTCACTTTCATTACCCACATCTTCATTTCTACACTCTTGTACTTTCACGTAAGTTATCTCCTGTCTGATTCATCACCAAAAATTGCAGTATAAATTTCTCTGCTAAAACAATCTGCAAGGGATAGAAATAACTACCTGTTACCCTTTTCCAGCAATGGAAGCATTTATTCTCTTCACTTCTTTGCATATTATTAATTAAAACATAATCCATTTGCTAATAATCACTACCAGTATTCTTTTATCTGCCATATTAATTGCTATACTGTTACACTCCAAATCTAAGGGCAAAATGAAATACATCTTATATTTAAAGCCAAGAATCTGTTCTTAGTGTAATTGAAATCTTAACACTATGAAAAAGAATTATTATTAAACCGGATATGAAAACATTTTTTTTACATTATTTTCTTTTTCTTTCTATTACAAGCGCAGAAAGTCTCAATAATAACAGCACAATTAACACTGTTATGCGCACACTTCCTAGTATCTTTCCCTTTCTCTGATGTCATGGTTACTCTTCCACCATTTCTCTCTGGATCTTGAGATCATACATTGACTTCATGAGATCATACATTGACTACATTAACCTTATGAAATTCAATGTGGGCAAGTGTAGGGTGCTGCACCTGGGGAGAAATAACCCCATGCACCAGGACAGGTTGGGGGCCGACCTGCTGGAGAGCAGCTCGGTGGGAAGAGACCTGCGAGTCCTGGTGGACAACAGGATGACCATGAGCCAGCAATGTGCCCTTGTGGCCAAGGCGGCCAATGGCATCCTGGGGTGCATCAAGAAGAGTGTGGCCAGCAGGTCGAGGGAGGTCATCCTCCCCCTCTACTCTGCCTTGGTGAGGCCACACCTGGAGTACTGTGTCCAGTTCTGGGCTCCCCAGCTCCAGAAGGACAGGGAACTGCTGGAGAGGGTGCAGCATAGGGCTACCAAGATGATTAGGGGACTGGAACACCTCTCTTATGAGGAAAGGCTGAGGGAATTGGGTCTGTTTAGTCTGGAAAAGAGACGGCTGAGGGGTGACCTAATTAATGTGTACAAATACTTAAAGGGTGGGTGTCAGGAGGATGGGGCCAGGCTCTTTTCAATGGTGCCCAGTGACAGGACAAGAGGTAATGGGCACAAACTTGAGTATAGGAAGTTCCACCTAAACATGAGGAGGAACTTCTTTACTTTGAGGGTGGCAGAGCACTGGAACAGGCTGCCCAGAGAGGTGGTGGAGTCTCCGTCTCTGGAGACATTCAAAACCCGCCTGGACGCGTTCTGTGTAACCTGCTCTAAGGTGGCCCTGCTCTGGCAGGGGGTTGGACTAGATGATCTCCAGAGGTCCCTTCCAACCCTATGATTCTATGATTCATTTTGGGGTGAGGGGATGCTGTGGTGAGTTGTCAGGGTTCCAGGCTCTTTGCTGGGAGGAGTATGATGCTGCGGCTTTATTCCTCCTTGCTCTAGGGTCCACTTGGGACTACTTTTACACTTTGTCCTTCTTTCACTGAACTGCAACTACATTTTACATGAAAATTTACTCGGTAAACGGGGATTGTCTTACATACGTTAGATGCTTGTCCTTTGTTCACTTTGTTATCCCTAAAACTGGTTTTGACCAGGTCCCATGTCTGTGTCTTTAATTCACCATTGGTTAATACTTATTGGCTTAGGGTCTCCAGTGTAATCCTTTCTTATCATTCCATACTGGTGCACTACATCCCATCTTTCCGCTTTTGTTGTCTCTGCTATCAGCCCATGCCTACATTACATCATTATGTTGGTCATAATTATTTCATCCTAAATCAAATAGAAAAAAAGTTATTATGCTGTGCAAAGATAAGCAAAAGTAATGTAAACTAGGCATAGCCACCTGGTCTTTGGAAAAATTGCTATTTCAGCTAAACAAGTTAAAAAAAAAAAAAAAAATCCAGGAAAACCAAGACAGATTCGGATTAAAGCCTGACAAGATTCAGTCCTAAGCCCTTGCAAAGTTTGTTCAAATCCTATTGCTAGCAGTGGCAATGCTGCATTTATGGGGATACGGAGCTAAGCTAGCTTACAATTATTTCACAAATGTGTTACTAAACATTCTTTGAAGAAAACCCTTTAAAGGGTTTTAGTAAACCCTAGTTTAGTTAGCCATAGTAGTATGAATTTTTACATTCATGATCCATCTGCTTAAATCATCATTGATTTAATTGATCATTCTATGATCATCATAGAATGATTAGAGTTGGAAGGGACCTTAGAGATCAGCTGATTCCAACCCCCTGCCCTGGGCAGGGACACCTCCCACTAGACCAGGCTGCTCAAAGCCCCGTCCACCCTGGTCTTGAACACCTCCAGGGATGGGGCAGCCACAGCTTCTCTGTTCAGTCTGTTCCAGTGCCTCACCACCCTCACAGTAAATAATTTCTTCCTAATATCTAATCTGAATCTCCCCTCTTTCAGTTTAAGACCATTACCCCACATCCTATCGCTATACTCCCTGATCAAGAGTCCCTCCCCAGCTTTCCTGTAGGCATCACTGTGACTATGCTCTGCTGGGGGGAATATTGATGTACAGTGAAAATGAACATATCTATACTGATAAGTCAGAAGACCTATTTAGATGATCCAAGTTTCCCATTTCAGTTTTTCTCATTTGGTAATCAAGAGATACTATATTTTGATCTTTACGATAGTCAAAATGACTCTTGCTATGACTATGGTATTTGTCATGTAGATTCTGCAGTACGACCTGCAAGAATTAATGTCCGTTTTTACAGTTTTCATACATCCCTAACCTAACTCCACACTTCATTCCGTAGGGAGTTTGGCTTTTCTACTAACTCAACCATTGTTATTTGTCACAGCTAAAAAGAATTACATTCATATAGGGGACACAATGAGAATGTCATAAAATGGGGCAGACATTTTTTTGTTAATTAGAAAGTTTTTTCTTACTGTTTTATGTATCATTTGATACATCTGAAAGCAAACAGTTAAGCTAAATATTTATATTAGAATAGAGGCAGAAATAACTTCATGAAAGGTTATGTAAATCTCAAAGACTAGTTTGCAGAATATTTGCAATGAATGTCTTCTCCTGCTATCAGCGCTTTTTGCCATATAGATGTGCAAATGTGGCAATTCCAAGTGCACATAAAGACAGGATTATTTCACGTGAGATTTTGAAAATCTCTGTTTTGAGCTAACTCATTTTCTAACAGAAGTCATTAAGAATTTTATGAGACCAACACACCTGAAAACCCTATCCTAAAAATCAAATAGAGGTAGATGCTGTATCTGGTTAGGTAAACAATTACGTATCTAAAACAAACATCACCAGCAGAATGGTTTTCTATTCAGTTCTTCCATGTAGTAAATGAGTATATTGGTTTTCTGTTTTTTTCTAGTGTGTTGTATTTGCTATGACATCTGGTCAGATGTGGAATCACATTCGTGGACCCCCGTATGCACATAAAAATCCTCAGAATGGACAAGTGGTGAGTTGATTCTTTTAATTTTATTTTGAGGGAAAATGTATAGAGAGTCACTCCCTAGGGTGAGTCTACAATAGCAAATAATTGCAGTTGCATAGCACTGTATGGCAGTGTGCCAGAGTCATACGTCTCCGGTTGCAAGCAGAGTACATTTTAGTAATTTCAGATGTTTGGAAAGTTCCACCATCTTTGATTTGAGCAATGAAATGAGTGGCCATGTTTTTCAAAATTCTTTCCGTCAGGCTCCCAGCTGTAGTGAACATGTTATAAAATGTTCCGTACCACACAATTTCCGCTGTCCCAAGATAAACGGATATTGTGTCTTTTTGTAGACATGTGCTCCCTCACAAGGTGAAAAGCAAGTTTGGGTTTTTTCTTCTTTCTAGGCTCTGTTTACACAAACCTTTGAGGTTTGTAATCTCTTATCTCGCTTTTTCTTGAGCATTTTAGTTCCAAAAGGAGATGGCAAATATTTTCAGGTGCTTTTTTCCATCATGCCTGTAACTTTTCCACTGAACTTTTTCCTCTATCTCCTTACTCCTTCATTTTAAATTCTTTATCAGCTTTACTAAGAAGTTACCAGTGTCTGGTTACCGCCAAAATTACTGTTATATCCTGCTACTGCTTTCTTTGAAGGAATTCTCTTACTTGTTCCTTCCTGCTCACAAATTAGCAAATGTCCATCAGAGTTCAGAAGAAGAAACTCTCTTTGCCTACTGGGAAGGTAAAGAGGACCTTGGCTAGTTTCTACCATCTTTTTTACTTATATGGAATCTACAAAACTTGCAGTGAACTTAGTGGTCAGGAAGCTTTTTCATGACTAGTGGCCTGTCGAGCTATTTTCAACTTAGACCATCACTGGTTAAAGGAGATTGCCTTATGTCTTAAAGAAAAAAATTATTCGAAGCTCCCTTTGTGTCGTATCTTAATTGGAGTAGCAAAAAAACCGGTGGTTTGAATTTGATTACCGACTTGCTTTTTATCAGGAATGTAGCAGCAAATTGATGTCATAAAATGACATGATTCCATCTGTCAACTTTGTTATGCAGAAGTAGAACTGATAATGTAATAAATAATCTCTGTAAAACACTGTTTATAAAAATTTAGAGTTCTTGGTTACTGTCTTGCAGTATTAAATTTATGATGCTTTCCCACAGAGTGACAGAAAGGAGAAATACGCCATAGAAAAGGCAAATCAGTTTTTACCATATCCAGTTTTATACACTTTGCCCTTCTTAAAGACCTGTTTCTGAAGTATAGACTACATTAAATCATTTAAAATTATCCTTTTAATTGTTCCTGAATTTGTGCCATCGTCTCTCAGTTTTCAAAGTGTGAACTCTTCATATCCTGTCTGAATGTCTGAAAAGCTACTAGTTTGGGAGCGTTAACGTACACAACTAAATAAAGAAAATAAGGGCAGAGGGTATTTTAAGTTCTAGTTACTAAGGTACTGTATTAGTTAACACACATACCTTCTTTTCTGGTTTTACTCCATTATATGACTTTAGGTAAGTTTTATTTTGTGCCTCTGATTCACCTGTCTTTCCTTGCTCATATCTGTCAGTAATTTCACCTCCTTAGAGCTATGTCTCCGTCGGTAAGCAAAACCAGTCAGATTCTAAGAATTAAAAAGGTATAGATACAGGATCACCAAGTTCCTGATTTATTCGAGTTATCACTGACCACTGTAGTGTAATGTAAAGCTCTGGTTTTTACCAATGTTAGAGGCTTACTAAGGATTCTGTAAACCTTTACCTATTTGACATTGCTTTTTTTTTTTTTTTTCCAAATACCATTATTGAATATTTTCCTGTTTCATTTTTCTAGCCCTTATCTACGTTCCTGTGAATTTGAAATCATAAAAGTGCTTATCTAAGACTTCTGTTAGATTTATTCAACCATGATAATTCACTGTAACGCGGCCCTGCATTAAGTTAGCAACTGCTGTCTTTACATCTGGAAGAAATTTAACTCCTCACTTTCTTTCCAATGTCAAGGATTTAGTAGCAATTCCAAATTTCCATGCTAATTTTGTACAGGGATTACTTGCATGTAATACTCTGAAACATTGTTAACAGTCTCAGAATGCAAAATTTTGTTTTTAAGAGGAGGCATAGAATAGTTCACCAAGCTTAATTGTTTTATTGTTAGGTTCAAATTTACTAATTCTTAGTTTTTCTTATTTAATAGGAGTTAGTGGTTCAGTCTGTACTAGCTGTAGAGCTTGATACGCCACCAGACTTTGAAAGTGATCATATTCTGTCTTCATAAACTATTCCTTGCTTCAGATATCTCCTGTTATTTGCTTTGTTCTTGTCATAATTATAGATGACACTGTATTTCTTTTCCTTAAATCCCTATTTTTTCAAAAGGTGAAAAGACATTTGTTTGCTTTACTTAAACAACACGACTTACTACTTACTTGTGCCAGTATCTTGTAAAAGTAAAATTACCAGTTTTTAAAATCTTTGGCTTGTGCACTGCATTTATGATTCTTTGGTCGATTACCTAAATTACCTTAATTCTATGATAGTATTCTTTGAGTGAAGCTTTTGAACCATATTTTGTAATTCTGTGTGGGTCTATCCTGTGAAGCTGATGCGCTCTCTTATTGAGGTTGTTGCAGTTTACTTCCGTTATTCTCCAGTGCCATCAGCTAATTTCAGTTTTTGGGTCCACATGAAAGCTGTATCAATTTTTATGTAGAAAGCTGAATCACGCAGTACTGTTTGATATTTTAGTTCTGGTTTAGGTTGACAAAACTGGTGCTCATCTCCTATCTTGACACATTCTTTATTTCTGTTATATTTTTGGAGTTCTTTGTCTTTTGCGTAATAGTTTTGTTAGGATTAGGCTCTTACTGTGTGACACTAAAATCTGTACCTATTTTACTGGGTTTGAGAGTGAAAACTAAACACCCCATTGGTGTCTGTATATAAACAGTTTTGGCAGAGTTCTGATTTTTATTCAGAGCTGGTGGTGAGACAAGTAGCAAGCTGGAGAAAGCAATTACATATTTTTGAGCCTCCTGCAGAGGTAGTTCTGTTGCTGTTTAATTGACCTAATAGCAAAGAATTCTCATTAGATTTTCATCAGCTTTTAATCAAATTGCAGCAATGGCTAAGAAAGCATTTGTGTATGTCTATCCAGGGATTGGCACTTTTTTTTTTTTTTATTTGGGTACAAATTCTACAATTTTTATTGTGCAGTATGCTCAAGACTGCATCTTTAAAATGGTTGAAAGTTTACTATAAATAAGAACAGGGCAAAGGGCAAGCTTGATTTAAAAAAATTGAATTAAGATGGTTTTCAAAGCTCATAATTTTCTTTCCTGCTCTGAGAAGAAATTATTAAAAGTTTGAAAAGTTTTTCGGTGAAGAGGGAAATACTGTATTTTTATTGCCAGATATTAGATGGTTTTCCTACATAAGCTTTGTGAAATGGATAATGGTATTATTCGCCACTATACTAACTGGATTTTTTTAACATGTTCTTTATTTTAAAAGCTTCTTAAAATGGCTTAAACATAACAAATGTTATGTCCTTAGGAAGCAATTTATATCTGTTTAGCAGATCTTTCAGATAGAACACCTTGTAATATCAGATCAAAATACATATTTGTTCAATTGTGGCGTTTATTTAGCCTTTTTTTTTTCCTACTTTCACAGTTTTATAACCACTGATGTTTATTCAGGTGCAGTCTTCAAAATATCACTTTTCAAATGGTCTAGCTGATAGGGGTATCTGGTGATCTGTATGTTTCAGAAATTAAATGAAAAACATGTTTGCCATTATTCATTTTTACATTTGTCAATGCAAAATTGAGGTACTCTCTATGAAAAATTTATGCTTAGAATATCAAGATTTTTAATTCACTTTAGTCCTCTATTGCTAAGCAGGAAAAAATGTCATTTATTAAAGTATATTCTTCTGTGTTTTCTGACATGACTTTTTCATATGAGTCTAATTAAAATAAATGGAACTTTCTCTGAACAGTTTTAAAGAACAACTCTCCCTTTCAAGCTCAGTAAGTCACAGTAAATACACTTTCCTTTTGCCTTCAATCTATCTGGAAGCGTGTTTGAAGTCCAATTCGCCAAGATTGTATTTGTAATGTCTGACTTTTCTGAAAGTGGCCAGAGTTCTTGGTAGCTGTTTCAATATATAAAAAAATTCACTTTGCTGTGTGATATATTATTATATGTTTGTCTTGCTTTTGGTTTAAAAAAAAGTTCATACATGTTATTGTATCAGTGCCTAACATAAGATATCCAGATTGGCATTAGTGGTACCGGAGCAATATTTTGGTGCATCTATTGACAATATTCACAATAACAGTGCTATTGAAAATACTTCTTAATATTTTGTTGGAATAGCCAATTATTTATGTCAGTATGCTTGATAGAGCAGTCGGTTATTTATTTTATGAGTGTATTTAATGAAACAACTTCCCTGTGGTCATCAAAGCAGTGAGTCTGCTCAGAAGCTGCAACTAGGAAAGGGTTTCTCAAGCCTTTAATTTAAACTTCTATGTTGGTTTAGTTAAAAAACTTAGCAATTGGCAGTGTAAGATCTAGAACCGGTATAAAGCCATCTTAATTCCATTAACAGAGCAGCACATTAACAAATGGGCATCATATCTAAACTAGTGTTGGGAAAATTATTAACCTGTATAAGACATCTCTCCTAGTATTTAAGTTTGCAAGGATGATCGTAGCTGATCATAGCTGGCATTTCTGCATAACATGTGTTCCTACCTTGATATTAGAAAAGGAAAACCTTACACAATATTTTGTACCCTTTTTTTATTGTGGGGAGAAAAGGAGGTAGGAAAATGGTCATGACAGAAGCGTTGCTCAGATTAGGCATTAGAACCTCTTAAATTCTTAAAACAGTCAATTCTTGAAGCATCCATGTTGTAAAAGTTCAGATAGTACCATTGTTTTGCAAGTACTGTGGTTTTGGCTGAGTAAAGATGGAACGTGTTCCCATCAAGTAAAAAAAATTTAAACAAGTAATCAGGCAACAAGTAGCCTGTCATGTTAAAATCCAATAAAATGAAAAAAGGGCTAGATTTTAATTGCTGCTTCTAACAACAGAAATCCAATTTTAATTGACTGATACCACTTTCAACAAACAAACAGTCATCCTCCCGCCGTGCCCACCTTTTGCTAAGTGTAGATGGGCTCTTAGAAGCAATTTAGCTTCATTTGAAAGAACTGTTTTGTACAGAACAGGTCTTTTTACGTCAAGGGTCAGGGAGACCTCCAATATGTGAAGTTACAAAGCATCTGAAGATAGAATCATAAGGAAATACAGAAAAATATGCTTTATTTTTAAGATGGAAAACCAGAATGACACAAGGGAAAAACATGTTCATGTTGTTCTGTTACTACTAGAACAAGAGCCATTTTCTTAAACCCATCTTGAGTGCCTGGTAGGAATCTATTTTTTCTGTCTTCTGGACTTCACTGATTTTGTAGATGTTAAAAGGTAAAAGCCTTCTCTAATAAAATAATTTTGATTGGAAGGTACCTCTGGAGATCATCTAGTCCAGCTGCTTGCTCAAAGCTGGTCAGGTAGCTCAGGACTTTGACGGAATTTTGAATGTCTCCATAGTTAGAGATTCCCCAGCCTGTTCCAGTGTTTGACCATCCACATCATTAATTTAATTTTACCTTTTAATTTATTTTTATCTTTTTTTTTTTTTATTTTCCTCAGGAACAGGTAAATTTTATCCTTCTCTTGAGTAAAAGCTGATTTAGCTGAGTTCTTAATTAGTATTTAACATTGACTTTAATAAAACTAGACTTATCCCAGCAGTACACCTTTCCAGAGCTCCTGACAGCATGCCTTTGCTTACGGGACACTAGCACTATTATGATATCGCTACAGTATCCACACGGGAAATGAGAAAACATTAAGCCTGGAGTAGTCATAGACTTTTCTCTGTATAGATTCTGTTCTCTGAATAGAGCTGAATAGATTAAACAGATCTCTGTTTAGATTAAATAGATTCTCAGATGTCAGATTAAATAGATCTCTGAATAGATTAAACAGCTTAAGCATGTCTGTTTTCTTCTAAAAACTTAAAAGTTTTCAACAATTCTGAGAGAGTGGGGAAGAAGAGAGGAAAGAACTCCACCATGTTTTCCCTCTTCCAGTGCACAGTCTTTCACTACTTTAGATGGATTATTTTGTGAGTCTTTCCTCTTCCCTGCAGAAAGATAATCTATAGTACAAGAGTGCAGATGTTCCTTTTGCTGAAGTAAAATTTGAGCAGTTGGGAATTGTCTTGCGAATTACTAAGCAAGTATCAGAATACTTTTCTGTCCTGCAGAGCCTTCTAGAGTTGTAGACGCGGTGTGTTTTTCTGTTGGAGAGCTCTTGCCTCTCCATATAGTTTTGGTAGTAAGCTCTAATGCTGTCATTTCAATGTAATGGATTAGATATCTCTTACGCCTGTGAACAATGTCAAGAGAAGGAACATGCATTTGAGTATGTTAATGTAAATGAAACAGCATACTTCAGACAGTTCTTCATGGACTAATTTACTCATTATCTCTGGTTCAGAGATATACCTCTTTATTGTGGTTATTCTTTTTATGGTGGTTACTTTTTACTGAACATAAGGAACTTTTGATACTTTTTTTTTTTATCTGCAAGGCAACAGTTATTTGCTACTTGATATTTTGATATATATAAAATGCTTTTTGTATGTTTTTATGGAAACATAAGTTATTCTGACTGTTTTGGTTTTGGTCTAGCACTGGTGCCAGTGTTATATGTAGAAGCAGACATTGCTAAATCAGTTGTCTTGCTGCGGCTATGGAAGTGGTAAGCTATATTGATGAAAAAAGTCACCAAGAATGTTTGAAAGGGAATTACTGTTTTCCAACTGCCCTGTCCATGTTCCTTGGAGGATGAGGAAGAGAGAATTTAACTTCTGTCCTGATTGCTGGTCAGGATTGAAACTCTCTTTATGTCCACATTGTTGAGAAACAAGTTCACAAAAGGAGTGGGCTTTACACAAACTTTAGAACAAGGAATTATTTTCATTTTTCACTACCCTGTAGACAAGCACACTCCTGTCTGCCAGTTAAAAGCCGTTGCGGAACTGCGACATGTATTGGTTAGAAAAGTTGATCTACAGGCCTTCTTAGGATAGTTTACTTCTGCATATCGCAACTGAGATTGATCTGCTCTTTAAACATTTTAAGGGCGTCTTGCATCAAGCTAACATGATGCACAGAAGTGGGTCGAGCAGCAGATTTAATGTACATCACATTTTCTTAGTATTCAATACTTACAGAATTAAACTTTCACATTTATTAGAAACAGACTGTAGTTCTGTACGTTTGTACTGAAAAGAGGAGGCATTTTTCACTGTTCCACTTAAAAGTCTATCATTAATATTTATATGAAAGCTGTTAAAAGCTGGAGAGCTTTAACTTTAGGTACAGTGAAAATTAAAAAGAGGTCTTCAATGAAAGTCTTACAAATCTGGGTTTTGAGCAATAAACAAAAACATGAAATAACTTCCTTCATGTTCACAGATTTTGAGGTCACTTAGCATAGCAGAATGCTCTACACGAAGAGAAAATAGCATTATCAATTAAAAGAGGGAAGTTGTCTGCACTTACCAGCCCTTCACACTTCTAATATGGGTCAGTGGAATAAAAGAAGAATTTGGTCTATTATGTATTTATTTTTTTATAATTGCTGTTCTTAAATTCTGTACAAAAAAATGTTCATGTGCCTTTTGCATATCCATAATTTTGTAATTTATATTAATCAGACTGAGTAATCCCAGTCAGATAAAAGAAGGAATTCATAAAATCATAGAATACCAGGTTGGAAGGGACCTTAAGGATCACCTGGTCCAACCTTTCTTGGCAAAAGCATGGCCCAGACAACTCGGCCCAGCACCCTGTCCAGCTGAATCTTAAAAGTGTCCAATGTTTGGGAATCCCCTACTTCCCTGGGGAGATTATTCCAATGGCTCTTTGTTCTCATTGTGAAAAATTTTCCTCTTCTGTCCAATTAGAATCTCCCCAGCAGTAACTTGCACCCATTACCCCTCGCCTTTTCCATGTCACTCCTTGTAAAAAGGGAGTCTCCATCTTCTTTGTAGCCACCCTTGAAATGCTGGAACATGGCCTTCTTTTCTCAAGGTGGAACAAACCCAGTTCTCTCAGCTTTTCCTCGTACCGCAGGCTTCCCAGTCCTTTGATCATCTTGGTGGCCTTTGTCAGGAACCTCTCCAGCCTGTCCACATCATTTTTGCATAGTGGGAACCAAAACTGAACACAGTGTTCCAGGTGTGGCCTGACAACCCTGAGTAGAGTGGTATAATGACTTCCTTGTCTCTGCTGGTGATGCCCCTGTCGATGCAACCCAGCATCC
>VYZM01013951.1:15185-140326 GCA_013398915.1 Dromas ardeola | reverse complement strand
TTTCAGAGATTTTTATGAGCATTTTCTGGAACAAAAGTAATTTTCAAACACATTTCTAACTTCCTTTTTAGGAAATTGACATTAAATATGTGTTTCTTTCTGGGATGTGTGTTGAATTGTCAGCCAGTTGGAACCTCAAAGTTTAGCACTGGAATGTAGACATACAGAATAAAAGCTACCACACTGTCCAATATACAAATACCATTACAAGCTATTTATGATCAGCATGGTATGAATTTTTATGGGTTTTTTGATAAGGCATTCAAGCCCTGTGTTTTAACTGCTGACTCGGTGAATTTGCTTGAACTACTGACATGAGCTTGTTACTTTTATTTCATATATATTTTAATTTTTTTCTATGGGCTAGCTAATGTGCAAAATCTCAATGCATTCAAAAGTACTGTGCAAATTTTGCATCATAATACATTTCCACTAAACTTTTACATGTGACCCACTTAAATTTTTTTAATATTTACACCTAAATTAATCAAAGGCTTAACCAATGCTAGTGGACTGTACAGAGCTATAAAGGATTCCTTTTCGTTTGCATTGACTTGTAGGTCATTGTTAGCAATATGTCAATGAACTCCATTATCCAAGATCATTTCTACAAGAATTATTATCTCCACTACCAGATTTAGTTAGTCTTATGAATCATTACTGCATTTAGATATTCTGAAGTAATATTTGTGTTTTACTTCTAATGTACAAGTTAACATATTTGATGATTATTGGATTTTAATTGTCATGATGACGTATTAGATACTACGGGCTATTTTCATACATCTGAAATAACTGAGATTGCTGGTGAAACCCTAAAGCCCTGACACACTTGTCAATCTTTATTTGCTAAGCGCCTGGAGAATTCTATGTAGGCAAAATTGTGGCTCTGCTGAAAGCTAGGCCTTTTTTTTGTTGGTATCACAAAAAATAGTCCGTATTTTGTGGTTATTGGAACTAATTATTAGTGAATATAGATCTTCATTTGGTGTTAAGAGTATCCCATATCTTATAAAGTTGGTTGTGTTTCCAAGAGACTGATAACAAACATGTTATTTTTAACAATAAGGCTCCAAATGAATTCCTACAACGGCCTTTAGATCAACTTTGGATATTGTGCAAAGAACTCTGCCGGTGGAAAACTTCTGCGTCAGAGTATTACTGATTTTAGCAAGCTACATAGCTGATAATATATCTTTTATAAAATGTGAAAGGTCAGGCTACAGTATTCATCTTACAGAACGAGGACTAAATTTTGTCTCATTTCCACTTTGCTCTTCTCAGTTGCCTTATCTCTTCTCCTGCCAATCCACCTGTATTCAGGAAAGCAAAAATGGTTGAAGCAGTGGTTCAGCGCATTCTTTCTCCGTTTTCCTCTTGCCAGTGGAGTCATTCATTGAACTATAAAGATAAAAATAGAAAAGAAGTTCAAATCCAATACCTAAACGGGTATTATTTTCAAATATATACTTTCATATTTCTCTTCACACCTTAGCAAGTTGAATCTTAGTAAAGGGATCCAAAACATAAAAAGGAAGTAAAGAAACAATTGTAACAAATTAAAATGCAAGACTTATGAAAAATATTTTACTTATGCAACTTTTCTTCCTGTTATTTAGCTTGTATAATGATAATGTACAGTCGTCTTTGAGAAATTGTCCAAAGATTGTTGTCTACCCGAGAGTATTTCAAATAGTAGTGGTTCAGTTCTACTTTTCTGCTGTAGAAGGTATTTTTTTTTTTTCTAAGTGTATCCTAAAGACTGTCTTGAAAGTTCCAGATACAGATACAAGTAAAGGAACTTTACTCAAAAGGCTCCAACAAAAGCACAGGTTTTCTGGTAGTTATTTTACTTATGATATCACAGACTAACTTTTAAAAATAAAATTATTTTCTCTTTAGGACAGCTAAACAATTGGCCATCCATATTTGAAGTTGTTCTTGGCTTTTTGTTAACCAGCTTAGCGTGCCTGTTTTGAAGGACATTGTAAATAAAAATCAAGGAACCTGTGTCATGAGTCTTGAATTATTATTAGGATGAGACTGAAATACACTGAAATATCTGGAATAACCTTCCTCCAGAAGCATAGCATTAGTTTTTTTCAGTGATTCTAATCAGTGTTTTCTGAAAGTGGGACATGGAGTTTGATGCCATGGATTAAAGAATAGCACTAGCAAGTATTTTTTATGGAAAACATTGCAAAATAACTTATGTGTCATTTGACGTGGGGAGAAAATAGCCTTCTTCACTCTTGGTCATAGATTGTCTTGTTAAATATGATTGCTTTGGCTGTCTAATTCTGACATTTTTACATTTAACATAAAAAGAAAAAGCCTGCATCAATACTGATACTAAGTTAAACACCAATATTAAGTGAGTGGTGGTGTACAAAACTGGTCACCTCTATTCAAGGATTGTCTGAAGCTGGCCCAGAGCAAGCCAAAAGAATAGGAATTTATTTTTCATCATTAATCTGTGACTATGACAACAGAGTTAAACCTAAAGTTACCTGAAAACTTGCTATAAAGTATTTATGTCTTATGGTTACTGCCTAGATATTTATATTTTTTGATTTCCAGAGTTGTTTGTGGATTTTAAAGATACTTTTCTGCTAGCTTGTAACACGTTTTGATTGCACATTCTTTATTCCTAATTCAAGAAATACATAACTAAGTGGAGGGAGGGGATATGAGGGTGAAAAAAATTCACCTGATAGCTGAAGTGAAGCATTTCTTAGAATGGTTAATGAATTAGTTAAGAATAATAGCCTAGCTATAAAAACTTTCACATTGCATGTGCAAAGGTATATGTGTACATGTATATTTATGTATCCATATATAAGGATATGGTTTGCAATATTTTTGTGGCTTTATCGCCATTATTGGCTCTTCATCTGTTACTTTTGCATCTTAAATCGTAACATTTGGGGGGGGTGGGGTTCAGTGTGCCTTTATTTCAATCCTTTAGTCATTAATAACCTTTATGGTGTTGCTGCTGACATATTACTTCCCCATTAATATAATTCTTGTCCAGAAAAAAAGTGTACTTAGTTTTTCTTTGCTTCTCTTTATCCCTTTACACACTCCAACAACTTACTGCTCAATGCTGATTCTGAACTTCCAGATATTTTTGAAAATATGGAAACAGTCAACATTCAGGTACATGCAGCTGTTTGCCCACATATATGAAGATATTATTGAAAGAAAATAAAAATCATTGCTGAAGCACATTTTTTTTAATAAAGAATTAAAGTTACAGCTGAGAGCTATGAGGTCTAACGCTTCTTGGTTTACTAGTGTTATTTTTTTTTTCTCATGTTCTGGAAAGCTGATAAGAGTTTAAAAGTTCAGAGTTCTGTCAGCTGAGTTCCAGGACTGGGGTTTTTTTGGTGGGATTGATTTTTTTGTTTATGTGGAAGCAACACAAGGAAAGTTCTCATAGCCACAGGCAGCGCCGTATGTAGTTACTCCTGGGTAGAACAATGACATGCCTCTTTCAGATCTTTCTTTACGAAAGATCTAGGGCAAAAATGGTGACAAATTCCAGTCAGCTTGTTTTCTTAGGAAGTGGGCTGTATACCACCACTTCTTGGTTTTGGTGGGCTTGGGCCTCCTTGAGAGTTAGTAAAAACTAAAGGCAAGCTGTGTGGGAGGGGAAGAACATTCTTGAGTCTGTCCTGTGTTCACTGAAAAGCTTTTGTGCTAGCAGTTACATTTCGTAGGTTATAAGTTTTCCTTACGATACGCTTAATAAAATATAAATAAAATCTTTAATTCTTAACGATACCATGTCGTCTTCGGAAGCAGTTTGAAGAACATATGCAATGCATCAGAGATATGTAGCGAGTACTTCATTTATATTGAATTGACTTTCAAGCTAAGAATGGAATATTGTTTAATTTACACTGAAAGGCAAGGTACAATGCGAGCTTTTAAAAGGGGGAGACAAAGGATGAGGAGATTTAAGATACAACATCTGTATGTTGCTAAGAGGAGTAGTGAGTCCAGGTAAAGCTTGTTGCAAGAGTTTAAGTACTGCATTATACTTCTTTAAGTTATATTGTATGGAATGCACAAGGCACACATTTCTTGGATTAAAAACTTGCTCACTACTTAAAAGGTTTTTAACAGGGAGGGATCAATAAGGAAGACTTTTGGGAGGCCAGTGTTTCCTAGTAATCTAGAAAGTAATGTCCTATGTCATTAAAAGAGTTTCAAATAAAATAAAAGAGGTAGTGTTGGTATTGGAGGGTTGTGGATGTGGTTAATGTGATATCGGTTTTTAAACAAGGTGTGGGGGTGCTTGCAAGACCCCCACTGAAGAAAATGCTCTGGATAACAGCTGTTAAGATGGAAACCTAAACTGTAGTGTCATTAATAGCGTCTGTCTTTGAGTATGTGAAGAGAACTCTCAAGTGCCAAGTTATTCTTCCTTTGCCCACAGCATTTAATAACAGAATAAAATTTGACTGCAAATGGTTTGAGCGTGTGTACTTCAAGGGATGTGAAAATACTGGAAGTATTGTCACAAGATTAAAGATTTTCAGTAGTTGGTCATTAAAAAGAAACTGGTGGATTTTTATTGTTGCATTGCAAGATTGAAGAGTCTTCTGTGCGCTCATGCCAGAGCTGTCTTTGGGGCACACTGGAATACCCTCATCATTCGCATGGTGTGTATATTAATTCACATCCTTTGGAATTAGCCAAATTTAAAGAGGATGGGAAAATGAGATGTGGACTGGTAGGGAGTAGTACATAGTCTTGCTTATACATGCAGTCACAATGAATGCCAGCTGTTCAGATCAGCTTTTGAGAGAATATGGATCACTGGAGACAGATACTTAAAAACAGAAAAGATGTTCACTAGTAGGGGGCTCTTAAACTGCTTAGGCAAAGAGATAAAAATGTACTTCCTCATGTTGAAAATAACTTACATTTTTGAGTACTTTATCAAGGCAGATGCTGCATTCCCTATTACTTGAAGAAATTTTAGGACATGTAAAAGATGCTTAGGTTAAATTGGGAGAAACTTACCTCCTACTAACAGAAGCTGAGAGATAGTAGAGGTAGCGCTTAGGGGACTGTGACTGTTCTTTTCTTGTTGTGTGATAAAATCCTCTTACCTTCATAGTCTTTGAGAAGAGGGAGCGCATACATACATTACATACAGTAGCTTCTAGCCATCACAATTCCTTGTGAAGATAGACATTGCAGTAAGAGTCAGTACTTCATCTGTTAGTTGCCTTTTGGGGTAAGCAAGGAGTAGTTGCCTCATGAGGAAAAAAACCAATATGTATTCTGATAAGGGGCAGAGAAAAAAACTCACCTCAGAGAAACTTCAAATGCTAAATGTGTGATACTGGACTGGATGTGGAGCATTACTGAGAGGATATCATGAAAGGATGTCGTGAAGTGTCCCCTAGATGTTTTCATTTGTTCAAGCTCTTAGTGTTAGCCGTATTTTGGTTCACTCAATAATTCACTCTCCAGGTCAGTTGAGAAGGAACTTGGGAGAGAGGCATTTCTAACCTTCAAAAACGTGTGAGTGAGAGTTTTCCTGCCAAATCTCTTGCCTGAGGTTATTCGCAGAACACTTTCTTTTATATTGAAAGTTTGCTTTTTTTCTTGTGACAGCCAGTTTAGTCTTCTGCAGCTAAATGTTATGTAGAAATAAATACGTTAGATTGAAATTCTTTAATATAGAGTAAATGGTTTTACTTTATAGCTTGTTCTATGCAATTATGTGGCTTATTGTATACTATATATCTTTCTAAATATTGATGTTCTGAAATTCTATCACCAATAAACCATCAGAATGAAATACTGGCTCTGTCGAAATCAATAGCAAAATGCTTATTGACTTTTTTTGAATCAGCATTTCACCCAAATTATTTTAGGTACAGAGAAGAAACCTCTGTGCTCTTCTGAGAATATCATGGGACTGGAAATCTGCTTAGGTCAAAGTCACCGTGAGGTTTTGTAATCAGAGCTTCATACCGTGTATAAACTAGAGAGAGAGGTATGTGGCAAAAACGTTTTTTCTTCCCTTTTTTTATTAGTTTATAAAAGATTTATTAAAGATTAGAGAAATCACCTACTGTGTTAAAAGAATTCCCAAATTAGTCTATAAGAACTGAAAGAAATCTTGAAAGTTCACAGAGGTGAAAGGGGGCAAAATTCATTATGAAGCCAACAACTACTCAAGTAGTCCTAGTACTCAAAATTCATTACTCAAGCCGACAACTAACGAAACCAACACCGGGAACAACCCTTTGTACTAAAGTGGTGGGATGTGTGGAGAAACAGTCTTCAGATTACATGTTCATGATGTTACATTAAAGACAAACCTGCCTGTATAGATGAGTCTTAAAAACTGACACAACCACTGAGGTTTCTTGGAACTGTTGATTGGAGTTTTGTTGTAATTCATTTAGAGAAAACAAGAAAGGCCACACTAGAACTTGCCTGTCTCAGTCAGCAGTAAATTAGTGAATTAATTAATTTCAGAGAAATACAGCAGGTTGAGGCAGTGTTCTGCCTGTCAGACCCTGATTCAGGCTCAGCTGGTGAATAGGTTTCACTCCAGCACACATCTAAAATGCAAACTTGGAGTTTTTGCTCAGTTTCAGTGGGCTGCAAGTACTCTGAAAGTATTAAGAAGGTACCATATATGTTGTAAAGGTCTTAAATTGTAATTGGATTTGATGTGCAGCCTTGAAATTCTGTTGTGACAAAAGTTGCAATGAAAAATAGTTTTAAAATGCTATGTGCTTGCACACAATGTACATGTTTATGTACAACGGGACTAAACTTAAGGAACTCTGGGAACAAGCAATCAATTCTTTGCCATCACGTATGTGAAGACTGTGTTTTGCATCCTTACTTTATGCTAACTTTGTAAGCCCAGACATCCATGTTTTTTTCTGCCAGATTGCCAGAGAACCATGTCTTAGGTTCACCATACGTGCAATAGGTGTTCCTATAGGTGCGAGGTATTTTTATTTGTTATTAATTTTCAGTTAGCTGCTGTGAGCACAATAGAGTACAAAAGTTTTTGACTTGGGACAAACATTTGGGGAAAAAACACAGTTTTAACAGAAAAATTAAACTATAGTAGTTCAACCGTAATGTAGGTAGGTTAGAATTCTAGCAGTTTGGATCTTTCAAAATGCCAAGAAAAAAGGAAAATAATCTTTAATGACCTCAAAAGTTGATGAAGTTTCTGAATGTTCTCAAAGCATTCAGAAGCAGTCACTACTATTGTCATGCAGACAACTGAAAAATGACACGATGGTTCATAACTAGAATATTTTTTTTAAATCTACATAAACACACAGATCTGTCTGACAGTGCTTCCAGCTCCTTGAGCAGTTTTTCAGGCTGTTCTTGTGTCTTAGTTTTCCTTTGAACGGTTCTTTTATGTTAATTTACTAGACAACATACTGTCCTTAACTTGTTCAGTTTTTCTCCTCCGTCTAGAATCTTCAGCTCTCTTTTTTTTGCCTTGGTGTTATTTTTGCCTTAAGATAAAATTTGTATTCCTTGTACATGAAAACTGTTGACCTATTCTTGCAGTTCCTCATACGATGAAGTAACCCATACTCTGTAAGCATACTTGCAATTGCTGAGAAAACTGTTGTCTCTTAAAGCCTCCCAGGCTTTTCTTTTCCATCTATGTTGCATCATTTCACAGGTAAGATAATAGCACTAACTTCATTTTGCACCTTCCTAGGCAGCAGATCGCTCTGATGGTTTTATGTCGGCAACTTTTATTGGCAACTTTGCAGCAGACTGTTCACTGTAATGCCATGGTTCAATATAGTACATAGAAAGCCCATGTTGACCATCACTAAGTGTCACGAAATGAAACGCCCCTAGTGAGGTGCAAGAAATGTTTTAATTATTTTAGAATGTTTTTTTTGAGGGGGGGGGAGGGGGGGATACAATCCTGAGACTTTCTACAGTATCTTTGGCCTCCTCAGTTTTTTTCATTCTTACTGTTCAGTTAATATTTCTGGTTTTATTGTTTGATAAACACCAGAACTACCTTCAAAATAAAGTACTAAATACAAAGTACCAAAAGAATATTCCATAATTTGTAAACTCTGTTCACTTACTCCTGGTCTTGGGAGGCGTGTCAGTTTTCTCCAGATATCTAGGCTGCACGGGCTGAAAGCATCTTTTCACTGCTATTCAGCCTGAGGACATCCATAGAAACATTTTTCAGACCTGGAACTTTTCGATTCTTGCCTTAATTAGGACAACAGTTTTGTATGTGCTCTATTTTATATTTCATTTATGTTTATATTTCACTGTGATACTCTTTTACCTGCTTAATCAGTATCACGTAGTGTGATTCTTTGTATGGTTTCTTACATAGTTATGTCCATTCTAATCCATGTCTCTCTTTCTCTGTATTTTTTTTCTTTTTTTTTTTTTCTCCACCAAGTAGTAATTTGCAGTTTAAACCGTAAGGGCCCTCAAAATCTTAAACATCTCACTGGATTTACTCACTTGGTGTCCATCTCCTTGATGGTATATCTGCTTTTCAGAAATTCATGTGAGCAATTTAACTTCTGGTCTTTTTTGCCTATTCACGATGCCCTTCTCAGACAAGATGCTGATCTTTCTCTTTCCCTTTTCTTCTTAGTACGTTCTCATCTACCTATTTCAGGCTGCGCAGTGCTTTCATAATCAGTATATGAATGTTATTACATAAAATTTAATGTTGGCAACAGTACTGTGCCACCTTCTGGATAAATTAATACACTATTCTAAAAAGTTAACCATCTAAGGTTTTGGCTTTTCAGCAACTTTGCCCAAATGAATAGTATTTATTTGCAAGCTGCCCTCATTTCTGCAAAGCCGTGATCTACTTAAGAAAAGTAATTTCTTCTCTATTCCTTACCGCAAAGAAAGGAAAATAATTTATCATGAGGTATTCTATCTGTTCTTTCAGATACCTACTTGGTATTGCAGTCCGCTTTGTTAATGAAATCCATTATATGGCCTTTGCCTTTGACCTAAAAGCTTATTTGTCCACAGTGGCCTGTTTATCGTATATTTATTTATTTATTTCAAAACACTAAATGTGTCATGGAAGTAAAACTTTGGTATTTTATTAATTTAGGTACAATAATTGAGCCTTGAACAGCTTTGACTTCTGATATTTGTACAATTGATAGTGATATTTGTAGAATATGGCTAATACGACTAAAAAGAATATGACTAAGAATATGACTTTTCTCTTTTCTGAGCTGAAAACATACTCCAATTTCACAGTTCAGTCCTTGTAACTTCCTTGCATACTTCTGTACAAATGTGGAAGTGTCACGTAAACAAGCTCTTAATACACTGTAAGAGAATTTTTCCTTTGGCCTCACATAATTCCCAGGTTTCCTTGTCCCGAATACATGGGCGTTCAATGTTCTATTGCTTTTTCCTCTTCTAGGTATTAATTTTTATACTTCTTTAGTAAAGCTAACATTTTAAATATTTCTGTATAAGTTTGAATGTAATGATCATTCTGAATGCCTATAAGACTCGTGCTGCTTTTTGCAGCCCTGGAACTTTTCGGCTCTTGACTATTTTGGTGATTTTTTTGGAGACAGCTGACGGCAGGAACTTGAAATGCAACTTGTCTTGCTGACAGCGGTCTTTGATTTGTATTCATTGCAGGCTGGAATACTTGCTAAGGACAGCACAGCAAATAGGTCTGAGGTTTTGTGTCAAAACATAAAATTTTTAACTACTGGCTTTTATGGTATATTAAGTCAATGCTTGCCATCCTAAACAGAGCTTTATAAAATACATCATCACAAATTTGATAGCTGCTGAAGTACAAGATGTTTAATGGCATAGCAAGTCCATTGGAAAAAATGGTCTCACTCTTACATTCTAATAATTAGGAAGCATCTGCCAGTGTGTTAAACAATGAATTTAAATAAGTGACTCCCATAGCAGCCTTCATAAATCATGGATTCAAAGCATTTTTCATTGTGAAATAAATTCCTATTTGTCAAGTTGCGTCTACTTTCAAATTTTATATTCTAAACATGGAGTGATTCCTTTGTTCTCAATTTTTCCTGCTAAAGGCTTCATCTTGTTCAGTTTCTATGTCATGTCAGCAGTACTTCTTCCAGTGTGCTAACTAGACCTAATATACCATGCAAAAAATTGCTCTGGGCAATGCAGAACAATTTTTTTTAATAACTCAGCTGTACAATTCTGAAAAATATAAGCTTATTCTAGAATATTGATATGAAGATTAAAAACAGTACAGCAAAACTTGGTTTTGAATTGGTTTTGACACTTTTTTCTATGCATTATTTCAACTTGAGTTTTTTGTTCAGTTGTGTTAGGCTTATCCTTTTCCTTAGTCCCCTTCCCCAAAGGACTGCTGCATTGTAATCTTAAGTGTTAATTAGCAGAAACAAAGACCCAATGAGAGAGATTGCACTGGGAAGAAGATAAGAAGCATAAACCTCTGCCATTGAGAAAATTCTGGTGTAGATTTGAGTTTTCCATCATAATGTAAGTCACTAAGTTAGCTTGTAGAGGAATGAGAAGAGAGATTAAATTAAAAAAAAAAAAAAAACCAACCACAGCTTTTGGAAAAAGAAGAATTAAAGGAGGAGTGTAAATAAGTTTCCCTCAAATAATGCATGCCAGCCTGAATTCTGTTTTCTTAAAAGTTTGATAAGATGTTCTCTTTATCCCAAGAGTAATGTTAATATATAATGCTGTAGAGCAATAGTATATAATGAACTTAAAATGTCAGTACTTAAAGCTTTAGATCATTTAAATGATATCTTCTTATAACAATATCAGATGATAAGTTACACCTAAATCTGAACAGAATAATAAAACTCTTCCTGTAGTGAAAATATACTTCCCCCTTTTTACTGACTTAAATGTTGATACTTTATGTACTTGCATAGTTTAGTACATAAAATTGTTTTTAATAAAGAATATTCATTTTTAAGGTTTTATTCTGGTTCACTGTCACATAAGGACAAAATCACAGAGGTTATAAAATCCCAGGACATGCATGTGTATATGTGCCTGTGTGTGCTATATGACATGTAGTAAAAAATCAGTTATAAAACTGTATTGATAAAACTTCACAGTATTTGAAACAGTTACGTTTCGTAGAATCGTAGAATGGTTAAGGTTGGAAAGGACCTTAAAGATCATCTAGTTCCACCCCCCTGCCCTGGGCAGGGACACCTCCCACTAGATCAGGCTGCTCAAAGCCCCATCCAGCCTGGCCTTGAACACCTCCAGGGATGGGGCAGCCACAGCTTCTCTGGGCAACCTGTTCCAGTGCCTCACCACCCTCACGGTAAAGAATTTGTTCCTAATATCCAATCTAAATCTCCCCTCTTTCAGTTTAAAACAGTTATTCCTCATCCTATCACTACAGTCCCTGACAAAGAGTCCCTCCCCATCTTTCCTGTAGGCCCCCTTCAGGTACTGGAAGGCCACTATAAGGTCTCCCTGGAGCCTTCTCTTCTCCAGGCTGAACAACCCCAACTCTCTCAGCCTGTCCTCACAGCAGAGGTGCTCCAGACCTCTCATCATCTTCGTGGTCTCCTCTGGACCTGCTTCAACAGGTCCATGTCCTCCTTATGTTGAGGGCTCCAGAGCTGAAGGAAGTACTCCTGGTGGGGTCTCATGAGAGTGGGGAAGAGGGGCAGAATCACCTCCCTCGACCTGCTGGCCATGCTGCTTTTGATGCAGCCTATTTTTTCACACAAGTATCCTTTTTTTTTTTTTTTACTATTAAAAAAAACATCCTGAAATACAAATAGCTGAAACTAAATGCATTACTGCAAAGATAACTGTTGTCTCTTAATGGCAGTTGTAGCTCCCTTCCCTTGTGCTCATGTTTTGTCAAATAGCTGTCAGTCTTCCTTTTAAGAATAATCCAGTGTAATTTGAAAGGCGGTCAAAGACCTATAGTTATATGCAAGAAATGAACTTTTTAATTCATGAATTTGTTAATTTATACTGTGATCACTCAGCTACTGCTTTCTAAAGTAAGTGTTAAGGTTTATAAATTTATGTACAAGCTGTGTTTCAGATGGTACTAAAAATTACTTTGGCAAGATAGACTACCGTGGTTTTCCTCTCTGGCATGTATCTAACTATTCAGCCATATAGCCATAATTTTTCATGCTCAATTTTGCATGCCTGATCATGCCTGCCTAGTATGTCTCCCCTTCCTAGTTAATTAGCATTTAAAAAACAGGATTCCAAATATCCACATACTTCCCCTGTACTCGACAAGTTTCTCTGCTATGACAAATCCAAAAAATAACTTACTGTGGAACTTGCAGTCAGTGAAACCTCTAGGTGAAATAACTTAATATGTATCTCCGAACTCTGTGTAGCAGGATTAGGGGCAGGGTAGGTTGGGGTAGGTTACATCAAACACAGGATTATTCTCACATTCCCCTATTGTTAATTGGATTGTGGCTTTGGGGTAATCTGGGATTTACACCTCTCCTTGCTTCTGCTACAAAGTAAACATTTTTTGTTTGTGTTTTTCACAGCTGTTTGAATTCAGCAAGGTCTGTTTTGGAGTTAGTGTCATAGCAAAGCCTCTTTCCTCACTTCTGCTTCCAGCACTTCAACATCCAGGTCAAACTACCTTTTTTGCCTCACAGCTTGGAAACCAAATGAAAGAATAGTTTGAAATTTCCAAAGAGAAAATATCACAAGGCCTGACTAAGAAATTAAAAACGTCTTTTGAGTTCATAAGCATTACCCAAAGGTAGAGGTGGTTATGGTGAAGGCTATATCCAAAATGGCTGTAATTTCTTTGTCAAAAGAAAATATTACTACCCAGGAAAAGGGAAACTTAAAGGTATAGATATTTTCTGGATATCTAGAATCATATAAAACTTCACTAGTTTTAGATTCTAAACCACAATTTAAGTAACAGCAACAAAATGAGCTCAGCTGAATGGTTATTTCAGCTCTTCCACCTCTATAATTTATAAGGAAACTATACAGTAAGGAAATTTACAATAGGGAATTTGTAAGGAAAACTGTATAAGGTACTATACAGTAGCTATCTTTCCTGTGTCATGCCATGACCAGTCTTTGTCAGCACACCAATGGTGTGGAGATCGTCACACTTGCACACTGCCTTGGACAAAAGGATTCAGGCGATGGGGTGGGGAAGAAGAGTTCCCACCCTAGAACTTGCTAATGGGAAAAGTAAAGGTATTTAACCTCAGTCTTACCTGATTATCTATGTAATCGGTGCTGCCTAATCCCTGTATGGAAAGTAACTATAGGTATATGGCAGTATTTGGGTGCATATTTTACCTTTGACTATTTTTTTTTAAGGAACAAAACAAACAAAAAAAGGCAGCTTAATGACCGATGAGATTTGTTCCATGTTGTGCTTAGCATCAGAATGAGGGCAAAAAGTACAGGGATATTTTAGAGTTCAGAAAATAATTTTTATTGAATACGTGTTTGTGTTTTTAGGGGGAATGCTGTTCATGAAAAACATCTCAAAACCTCTTTTGTTTCCTAATTAAAAGAAGTATCATAGTTTGTCTTCCACGTGTTAAGCAAGCAGTCCGTACTCCAAAACAACTATTAACAGTTGAACTTCAATTTCAGCGTTTCTTTCAGTAGAATCCCTGGTTTGGTTGTCCAGCTGTAATGAAATGTGTAGGAACGTTGGTTTTCTCTTGAGATTTTTTTGCTCCCTTTCGTAAGTTGATTAAAAAGTAGTCACGTTGTTAAGCAGAGTCACAGCTGCAAAAATTTCCTTTCCTTAGGCAGCTAGGCTAAGCGATGTCATGCAAACTTCCCAAAACCACCAGAATGTTGTTTCAGAGATCCCGGAAATCTTACCTTCATCTCTTGTTTAATTTGTGCTAAACTCTCTCACGCGGGTACTGGGTGTCGCAATGCCCATTCAGGGGGAAAATGTTTGTTGCATGCCAGTCCGTTCGGTAACTTGGGAATTACATGCTATAAAGGTAGCGATGTTCTGTTCCTAATGAGAGGTTAAGTTCTGGGTTTTTTTCTGAAACCCACAAAGTAATGATTCTTCAAAGGATTGCTGTGCCTTCTGTCGTCTTATTTAGTTATTAATAAATGCGTGAGGAGTCCCTCACAATAAAGTCTTATTCAGCTGATTGTATCAAAGCCTCTGTACAGCTGAGCAGAGTGGTTGTGGTTTCTGGATCTGTGAGATCACCTCTACTAACTAATTCCTTTGATACCCGGTGCCTTCTAGGCACCCGAAATAATGCCATATAGCCATAACAGCTGCCTAGGGATAACCAAAACAGCAGCATAAACTAGGATTTTTGTATACTTTTTTAAATTATACCAACAACCCTTTCCAGCCAGCTAGTCTGCAAAAGTAGGCAGCATTTTTCCCCTTTTGCTCCAGGGCTGGGAGCCCGGATCCCGTTGTGTGCCGAGTGCCAGATGGGCTGCGTGGAAGCAGCCGGCACGGCCTCTCTCAGCCAGCCGGGCCCCCGGAAACTGCCTGCTCTCACCGGGCTCGCTTTTGGTTTGGGGCAACGGTGAACGCAGCAGTGAGCTCCGGCGTGGAAAACGTAGCTCGTATTCACTGAATTAATATATGAGAGAATCGCGGAGTCTGTATGAGATTGTTGTGTGTCTCAGTATTATATAATTTTTTAAAAAATTCAACATTAAATATTTATTAAACAGGGTAAAATTCATCCATAGCTATTAAACTCTCCCATCAAAAGTGGCTGATATGTTTTACGGTCATGTGTAGTAGGTGGGAGCCTGAACACTCTCACTGGCTGTTACACCAAGGATGCTGAGACAGGTGTAGATATATAGAGTTTTATTTGTGGGGTCCAGTGATTTTTCTAGATTAACCTGCTACTTGTTCAGTGAAGTGTTTGAATGTAAGATGAACAAAATCACTAAAAGTGTATAGTCACTACCTCTAGCAATTCTGTCTATTCCTCACCATTTTGTGTGTGCTGGTGTGTGCACTTTAGCTATTTCCTGAGTCCTGGTCTTGTTGGCCTGTAACTGGGATGGACTGGATTTCACGGAGAGACATTGCTTAGAGAGATTGCTTGCTAGGAATATAATAAATGAAATTTTCATCAGTGGGATTCTCTTGGTTTGTACTTGAGTTGGAGATGTTCATAGAGCTAGTAACTGTCTAAAAGGAAGTGTTTATTTTGAGTGGGTTAGTGCTAAACTAAAATATTCCTGTTTCATCGTTAAATAAAATTAAGACCCCTGAAAAAACTACTAGCTCAAAGAGCTGGCTGCATGTTTCTTACTATAGTCATATACAGTCTGCATTTTGCCAGAAACACAAATTCATTAATTCAGGATTTCTGTTAGCAGTAAGTGAGTTTAGATTTATTTTGTGTTTAATACTACGTTAAATTTTGAAGCAGTTAAGCATCGTTTGCAGATATGCCCCTTTATAACTGGGTATCTACAATAAAAGAAATTGCCCTATTAAACACTTGGACATTACCCTAACTGTTGGACATTAATATGCTATTAGAACAGTCAGAGGTTTCTGAGCTGTTTCGTAAATGAATTGGAGTCAAGACTTTTTGTATTTCTTTAGTTTTTGAGTTCCTTCATATATTTATTTACTCAGTTTCAGTTTAGTTTCTTTAGAATAAACTCATACCCATATTACATCCCTCTGTCCAAAAAGAGGTTTAAAATTATTTTGGCAAATCATATCCATACGCTAACAGATGTTCTAAGTTGGTAGTGATTCTCACACGTGTGAACAACTTCGGCCCAAAACAGCATCATCTCATGGTTTTTCACATCAGTAGTCATGGTAAGGGCTTTGGAGGATTGGCTGCAACAGGGAAAATAGGTCACTGTACGTGTACTATTCCCAGCAGATAATAGTAACATCTGTGATGGAAAGAAAACAGGGAATTACGTTAGGTTTCTATTTTCAGATTTTCACAGACCTGCCTAGGCTAATAACTTCATATGAAGTCCCCCATTGGGTTCTTAAGCAAGTTAAAACTCTGATCTGCCTGTATGAACTGAATAGATACTACAATGCAGTAATAAAATAAGCATATTTGGAGAGCATGCTTCAAGTGAAGCCATGTGAAACTGTGATGATTTTAGAAAACATAATATTTAAACAGGTAGCTGCTATCAAAGAGTCTGAAAGCTAGATTTTTTGAGCTGCATAAGATTTTATTCTTAATCTTTCTGGGCAGGGTGCTGCCTTGAAGTGTTATGTGGTTAACAGGGAAGTAGAAATGTCCAGAAACATATGGTTATGATCATGAAAACACACAATAAAACATTAAATAAATATATCTTGATGTTTGGTCTTGAAGTGTTTGCTTTACTGAGTAAACTGTTTGTTCTTCATAACAGGTTTAACCTTTTTCTGCATTCACACTTATAATCATAAGGTATATAAATGGTATTGTGAGATAATGTTTTAGAACTTTTGCTTTTTAAACATCTAAATACTGCTGAAAGCCATGCTACTCCCGGACATTAACTGGAAAACATATAAAACTCTGATGTGATAAAGACTGTTGTGGGGTTCTTTTTTCCCCCCTCTAAATTAAGAGAAAAGAACAAATTCTTATAGCTCATGTCTGTTCTTGTCAAAATTGATGGACTTTAATTGAAAGAGGCCATTCTGTTGGCTTAATCATAATTAAGTAATCCATACGTTCTATAATGTTCCCCTCTCTGATGAATTTCACCCTGAATGTTAATGTAGCAAAGGAAGACAAATTAATAGTGTTTATCCTTTTGGTGTGGAATTCATAACTCTCTGTCTTCGGGGGCAGTTAACTAGTGTGTTGCTTCACCTCTTCCCACATATATTAGCTTAAATTTGGCCTGTTGTTTCCATCCAGAGGTTTCTTCAACATGTAATACAAATTCAGTTTATCGTTAAGGATAATTATTATCAAAATTGCCTGCTTTGGATTAGTTTCCAATGCACTTTATTAGATTTGTGTCATGTCTTGTAAACTCAGGACAAGTTAGTTCTGAGTTTCCCAAAATGATAATACTTCATGAAGTAGCTTTGTATGGTATGCTATTACTAAACCCAACTCAGTTTAATCTGCCCCCTCTACCCCAGCATCCGTCATGAACATACTCATAAAAAATAAACACCATGATGTTTATTTCAGGAAAGAGTACTGCAGCACCTGAAATCATGTTTCAGTTTTAATCTAGGGTACTCCACAAGCTAATTGTGTTGCCTCAAGAATTAACATACAACTCACAGAGGCCTTATTTCCTCTTACTTTGTTTCTGTTTTATTTACATTGCATTAACGGAAAGGGAGGAAAGAGCACAGATTACACTTAACTCAAGTATTTTACAGAACCATGACAACTATCACTCTTGAAAGGAAATCACAAGCATATGCTGTATTTAGGGAAATTTAAAAATATATTACATTGTTATCCTTGACTATCCTAGTGAGGGATTATATGTATGCGCCATCTGCGGTTCAATAGCACTAAATATTTAATGAGCTTATGAATAGTAGATAAATATTTAACACAGCTTTGTACAAATGTGCATGCATTGAACAATTGTTTGTCACTGCCAAAGAAAATCGCCTGATTTGGGGACATGATTATTTCAGTTAGCAATTCAAATTGCTTCTGTGGAATCAGACCTGAGCTAAGAGGATGCTGAAGCTGGAAAAGGACCCGGTTCGAAGTGTCAGTCACTCATGCTTTGCTTCCCCTATTAGTCCTACCTGTGCGGCATTTGCTGTTGTATCTGTTGTGTGGCTGCGGTAATTGTGTGGCTGTACAGCTCTTCTGCTCAAACCATGGTTGCATCTCTTCTGAGGAACTTTAGCTTTGCTTCTTACATAGTCCTCCTTCTTGATGCCTCTAAAATGAAAGAGAAATACTGAGTTTATTCATGAATTTATTTAAAGCATTTGCCTAGAGCATTTGCAGCCAGATAGACTTCACAGAGCTTCCAAATATTAAATGGATTCAGTGTCAAAAAGCAGAAAAGATAGCAAAAACAGAAATCTTATTTCTCAGTGTCTTAATAGTTTGTAGCTTCAAACAAAATTTCATGAGAGTATGTGCCTTGCATGTAGGTCATTCAGCAATCTTACAGAAGGAAAGAAGTAGTATGAAAATAAAGAAACCTCACAAGTGACCAGATCCTTTCTTTTGATTATATGGATGTAATTTCAAGAAGTTCACGTAATTAAAAGCTGCTGTGGAACCACAAAAAAGTATGGAGAAAACTGATTGTGAACTGTTGAAAAGCTAACTTACCAAAATTCTTAAAAAAATAGTCTTTAAATGTATTGTGGTTTAGGTAAGTATGAGCCACAGATGGCCATGAATTTCAAAATTTGATGAGTCAATGGCCATTGCAGTGTACAAAAGTGGTGTGGGGGGGTACATTTGCATAAATACGTATCCATACAAATATAGTCTGTGCTTCGAGTGGCCTCACAGTGTCGTCACATGCCTGTAGGGAAAGACACAAGGACAAATGCCACACAGTTCTCACTATTCTCTCTTCAAGAAAAGCTGTTTGTCATCACTTTTACATTAAGTACTGGTCTTCTGTTTTCTGAAAAATTCTGCTCTGATTTTTGTCTGTTATTTAGAACGTAGGTCTGAAAGTTCATTGCAGGAAAAACACACCCTGTAATTCCTTCCTGAAGTGGTTAAGATCCATTCCTCATTAGAAATGGGGTAAGGTACTGTCATAAAGTCGGGTGATTCACATTATATTGTCAAATGCAAATTATTTCGGTTATGCTTCGTCATTGGAATGGTCTTTCACTTTCTTGACTTCTTCGCTACCATCGCTCTGGCTGACCCACAGCTATAGTGGAGATACACCGTTCTGCTCTTCTGAGTATTTGGAGAACAACGTCTTGGGAAGGCAATTCGAGGAGCCTATTGATCACACACAGTTAGATTTATTACTAGGTAACTTCAAAGAGTAATCCATCTATAGACATTTGTAATGGAACAAAGAAGTTAACCATTAAAATGGATTTTTTTTATTCTTAAAAGGCAATACCAGACAGTAAACAAGTGCCTTATTTAATATTTTAACTAACTGGTTGGAACTAGCACATTCTCTCTTTAAGTTAACCTGAGGTCTCCTGCCCTCTCAAATAAAGATGAAGGTTGTTTTTTGTGTTTAAGGTGGCTACTGACTTTGCTTTTATCCATTCCTCTCCCTCCTCTGGGGACAGAGCAGTAGGTAACGATTGTCTCTTACTAGCTTTTTAATATACACATAACGTTTCCAGAACTAAATCAAAGAACATCCACTTCCTTGCAAGCAAGGCTATGCCTTTAGCGACTCACATTTAAAGAAATGTAGTCACAACATTAATCTCTATGAGACATTTACCCAGAAATTCATATTCATCAGCCATCTTTCAAATTACAGTCTGTGATTCAGGGACAGGTTTTGTTTGTTTCAGATTTCGGTTTGTTGAGGTTTAGTTGGTTCAAGTTTCAGCATTTGCAAAAAAACTGTATCTAGTCCATGGTTTTTACTTTGTATCTTTACTGTATACTGTATATATACTGTATACTATATCTGTATACTTTACTGAGTATCAGGTGGTATCTAGGACTCTGTTTTAGTCACCTAATTAATAGTGATAATATCTTTGTCTTCATGATTTTGTCTTCTTAAGGGCTTTATCTTTTGAGAGGTTGGTCTGGTGATGCAGCTGGTTCCTTGAAAGCTTCTCAAACAGCTCCTGGAAAAGCCTCAAAGGAAACCTATTTTACATCTTGCAATAAAACTAATTACTTTAGGAATTTAACAAAAAGGCAGGCAAAGATTTCTCATTGAGAATGTCTTTCCAATAGCCATATCCTTATTATATCATTGTGATGCCAACCCTGCTAGTAGATTAGATCACTATACTGCTGCTGTAACATATAAAAAGTTGCCTTCTCAGGTAGACAAGACTGACGTGTTTTTAATCAGAATACAATTAAAAAAATACTAACAATCTAATCAGTTTTTATAGCTTTTAGTCTTCTCTTTGTGGTGTTTCAACTTTGCATTGTAAGTAGTCTGCATGTCCAGCAGTGCAAACTGGGTTTACCGGTGGCAAACTTTAATTATCCTCAGATTGAGAGAGAATTTTTCAGTCAATTTTTCAAGTATGAATAACTAGTGAAAAAATCATGCTTGAAATTTTCAGACTTGAGAGCGTATTTTCTGGCATTTTTAAAAACATCATTCATGTACAGGTGTGACAGCTAGATAGTTATGAAGCTGACCTGTGTCATTAACGAAATCGTTTGTAGTTATTTGATATTCCCAAGGGAAATCAAAAGTCACGCCAACTTGAGTGATATTTTTAAACAAAGTTACTCTGCTGAGTGATGAAGACTAGCACCGAAGATGGGATTCGTCCCCAGTGTGGGACAGATTTATGTCATCAGAAGCAGTAGTTGTTTGGGTTTTTTTGGAGGTGAGACTGTTCCTCACCATTTGGGTGAAAGCTAAACAATTTAATGTCAGTAAACTATTTTGAGGAAAGCAGTGATTTCCCTATATAGTCCCTGTGTTTGTGTGTTTATGTACATACTTTTGATTCTGTTCCGTCCATGGTGGTGTGGTGAATTAAATTGCTATCATAAAAAGAAAGAGCAAAATAATTTACTTTATCAAAGTATAAAGCATATCAATAAAAATTACATCTCTCATCTAAATATTTTACAATTACAGAAGGCATTTGTAGCCTTAGGAGTAATGTGGTGGCCAGTTTTATTAATCGGTGATAATAATGTTGCCTTTTCTACATAGAGTGTATTTCTTTAGTTCCCAATGCGCATTTTTATACAAATGAGCATGTGTGTAGAGAAAGAGTAGTAGTCACTATGTATAAATGTGTATAGGTATTTAATAACTAAATAGTTTTTCGTATTACTACTAGACCCTGTTACACTTTTCTGATGAAAGGCCCTTTTTTATTTCAGTTCACGTTGTATCAACAAATACAGTATCTATTGTAATCATTGTAAGCTTTAGACTATTACTTGGTGCTATGATTGTAAGAAGAAATAGATGTTTACTGTTTGTTAGGGACGCTTGAATTCAGAGCCTGCAAGTGTCTTATGTATGCCTACGTGTGTGTGTATATATATCTCTGTGTGTGTATATATATATTGCTTTAGCTGCATGAGAAATAACGACAGAGGGTCACTATTTGCAGGACTGTGGTCACAACTGAGTCAGAGCACACAATCTATTAAGCATTTTAACTTCTTCATTAAGTTCTGTTAATGTGAAATACTCCTATTTCCTTCCTTCCTATTTCCTTCCTTTGTTTTGTATATATGTGTGTGTGTGTAAAAACAAAAAGTCAAAAAATCAAGAAGTACTGATTGTCTCGTTGTCGTATCATACTGTAATGAGATATTCTTATGAAATCAGTGATTTTTATCTTATTAAAGAAAAAAGATATGGTCTTTGAGAGATGGAATTTTTAGATACGTGAAGTTCTTGCCTGGTTTAGCTTTGAATTGGTTATTTAAATGACCATAATATAGTTGAATTTTGAAAACGGTAGATAACCATCCACTGAGAAAAAACTTCTATCATATCTTATGAACTGCGTGTTTTTACAGTGCATCGACCAGAATTTAACCAGTGCGTGTGAAGGCATTCTTTTGTATGCTGAAGCATCAGAGTATTTCAAATATGAATTGTTCTGAATCTTCATAAGATGGTATTCAGGCAGAACTATTCAGAGTAAAATGAATTGAAGCAAAATGTATGAGTTAAAATTAACAAACTAACAAAACCCTGAATCCATAAGGACAGCAAAAAGTTTCCTTTGTCTTTCCCATAATAGGAGTGAGTATTTTTCTTTGTATTTAATTGGGGTGAAAATTGTATCTGTGCGTAAGAAGACTACGTATAAACAAGACTTTGAGAACATGGATATATTTAATTTCACATAAAATAGTATGACAAGCTGTACTCAACATTTGCAATTGATGTAATAGAGAAAGAGAGAGGTTTTGTGCATATTTGCAATCCTTCAATTTTTTCTTCCTTTTTTTTTTAGCTCTCATAGCTAGTTAACTGTGAACACTAACAACTTCTGAGTAATATGCTATATGTTCTTAATAATGTACAAAATGAGCCCATTAACAATAATTATTGGGGGGGGAAGGGGAAGTAGACTATATTAGGTTTACATTTAGTATTAACATCTGTGATTGCATTTACTACAATTCCATATAAACAAGACATTTTATAAATCAGGACTTTTTATGGACACAATTGTACATTCTTGGAGAAAGATGGAATAGACTTTGTATGAAGAAACTTCACTCAATCTGAGTAAGACTAAAGTAGAATGATTTTTTTTTTAAAGGCAAGGTTCAGTTTTAACTTTTGTAAAAACTGTGCTGGGGCATGTCCTTGATTTCATCACCTCCTTTCTCAAAAATTGTATCTCCTGAGCAAATAAATGCATGTTCTTTATTCCACACTAGCAGCAGTGTGAAAAAGTCCAGCACAATGCTCTCGTGCATGAAACATTACATTCACTGTATATATGTGCTTTGCCTAAATATGCTATTTTTAGCACTCCTTTTTACTAAACATACACACATAAACTGTGTCCTAGTAGCTGTTGCTGTCTGTATTTGTTCTGCAAAACAAGTTTTATTTTGATTCTTACATATCCAATTGTGCCATTTTCAATGGATTCCTTTGTTCTGAAGAGGATTGTTGTTCACTTTTATTTTACAGAGTTACATACATGGAAGCAGTCAGGCTCAGTTTGTTGCAGAATCGCATATTATTCTTCTGCTGAGTATCCTTCAAACTGGTGGTGAATAGAAAAAAAGCAAGCTGAGACGCAGTATGCTGTTAAATAAAATTGCTCTGACAGCGAATATCATTGAACTTTTGAGCAGGTATTGTATTTTTGGCCTATTTACTATATGTTTGAATAAATATTCAATGTTGTTGCTATTTACTGCCAAGTAAAGCTGGCATTGCTTTTTACTAATATGTACCTTGTTATCTCCTTTGTTACTCTTATGCCTGGTTACTAACCTTAATGTTTTTCCTTTTAGTGTTATCTTTTAAGTAGCAGAAACTAATTTTTTTCTCTTTTTCACTCTTTTTTATAAATGTTAAAAATTTGATGTAAAAATTATTTTATTTCTTCTAACTGACAGGGAAAGCATACTGAAATTTACTGATTTGCTGATTTGTCTTTGTTTTTGTTTTTTTTTCCCCATCTAATCTAAACAGTTTACTACTACTTCTTGAAACAAATAACCAGTCCTGTTTGTTGTGACATCGTCACCTCACAGCAAGACTTTGAGACCTACTTTTACTCTTTCAATCTTACTGAGTCAGAGCAAGTTAAATTTTTTTGTGAATGTGTCTTAATAATCCGTAAGAAAAACTCATATATTAACTGGTTTCTTTCGACAGTGCTTCTAATCAGCTTTTCTTATTGTATGAAAACTGTAGCCACCATTAACCGCTATTAAAATATAGTCATTCCATCACAGATGACCTTCTTCTAAGGAGAACAAGAGGAAGAAAGTAACATTTCCCAGTTTGAAGTAATGGCCAGATCCCAGAGTCTGGTGATCATCGTTACTCCCTTGTTCTCTCCTTGAGGTTCCATTGGCTTACATCCCGCCTTTCCTCTGGCTTCCCCATCTACCTTCATCTTAAGCATTTACTATCCAAAGAAAACACCAACGTTCTATCTTCTTGCTTCATTACATTCATTTACCTGGCAACAATTTTGCTACCTGTGAAACCTTATTTGCTCCAGAGACAGCTGTTACAAATTTGATTTCAAAGTTCTGATCATATTTTGCAGATTAAATGCAATCTTCCGTATTGAACTGGAATGTGATGTCCAGTTCTGGGCCCCCCAGTACAGGACAGATGCAGACTTACTTGGGCAAGTCCAGCAAAGGGCCGCAAAGATGATGAAGGGACTGGAGCGTCTCTTACGTGAGGAAAGGCTGAGAGAGCTGGGACTGTTTAACCTGGAGAAGAGAAGGCTCAGGGGGATCTTATCAGTGCGTATAGATACCTGATGGGAGGAGATGAAGAAGCAGGAGACAGACTTTCTTAGTAGTGCCCTCTGACAGGACAAGAGGCAATGGGCTCAAATTAATAAACAGGAAATTCAGTCTGAAGACAAGACGACACTTCCTACTGTTGAGGGTCGTCAAACTCTGGAACAGGTTGCCCAGAGGGGCTGTAGAGTCTCCATCTGTGAAGATATTTGAAACCCAACTGGACACAGTTTAGGCAACCTGCTCAAGCAGCTTGCTTGAGCAAAGGGGTTGGATTAGACGATCTCAAGAAGTCCCTTCCAGTCTCCACCATTCTGTGATTCTGTCAGTTCTCCAGATTTTATATCATACCCTAATTAATGTGTCAAAATCACATTGTATTCGTTAAAAGTTTTGGAAGCACGTTTATTTATTCATTATTTCTGAATTTGGGCTCCTTTTCATGGGAAGAGTTAAAGATAAAGAGCTTTACCTGGAAACTGCCAAGTCAAAACTCAGTGATTATTGCTTAGTGAAAATAGCTACGTTTTTTAAAAAGTACACAGAGACAGCTATTATATTTCAGATTAAAAGTTTCTTGTGTAACAGATAGTATGCATCCTATTAGTATCATCTTTATGCTTTCTTACGTATAGCCACAATTTATTTTTTAATGTTTTTTGTTTTTCCTGAACTGCCACCATTTAAAACAAATCTGTTATCTAGAACAAATTTTCTTGGCTGCTTGAGAATTGGAAAAGTAAACCCCAAACCCAGCTAAGATTAAAAATAAACAGAACTTTTTTTCATGACATATTTTGTTTGCCTGACTCAGGCATGAAAGTGATATCTTTTTGTTGGCAGAGACTGTCTCTAAACTGGGAAGTTGGCTAACTACATTAAAGCAGCTGACTGAAAGAATCCTTTCAGTGAGGTTGTTCATTGCCACTTGCAAAAAGAATTCTCTAAGGTTTCATTTCATGGCTCAATACTATTGAGCTGAGTTTTTGCTCACACACAAATTTCAAGTGACATGAAATCTTGACAGATTTTAACAGTTATGCTTGAAAGAATTAGTATTTCTATCCTTTCAATGTTGGTAGTGATTATTGGCTGCTTCTTTGCTGCCTCATTATTAGTTTATTCAGGAAATGTTGATAGAAAATGTGGGAATTAGAAAAACGTATGCCAGATGATAAACAGTAGTACATTCACTTTATCCTTGAAAGTTTAAAAGATGCATTGAGTTTTAAAACAAGACATTACTATGCTAGGAATGTACGTGCTTCATTTGGTTGCTTCTTTTCCCTTTGTAGTACTAAGAGCAAGGACAAGGTTGTCACTTCTTGCTAGATGTGAAATGCAATGTTGTGTTTCTCTATAAAGCGAATTTTTAATACCTCTGATGAGAAAATACGAATTTCCATTGCATTTCTAGACTTGCTTTTAGATAGCGATTCTACCCGGTCTGCTGGATGATTTCCATATAAAGAGCTGCTGTTTTTTCCAGAGCTGTAGCTACACAATTAGGACAGGGGTAAGAAGGACTTGTGAAGGTGTCAGATATCACGTTTCAATTATATTATGAAGCAAAATTAAATTCAGTAAAATGTATACAATGTTACTGATTACATACTAGTAAATGTTAGTATTACCTACATAGTATGCCCAAAATTTTGCCCAATGCCCAATGTTACATCAGTAAAACTATTGTAAAAAAAAAAAAAAAGCAGCTGAATTCCAGGCTGTAGAATAGGGAATAAAGATTTGAGCAGGCTTATTAAAAACTGAGAAACAGTCCTTCATGTAAGCAGTAGTCACTGTAACTCTGCTATTCTTTTTACCTTACGAAATGATGATTTCTAGATCTTTCAGACTCACTTGCCCAAGGTAGTTCTAGACTGCAATGTTTGAGGTGAAATGGTTGTGTGGTCCAGAGCATGTGGAGACACGGGGCTGGCTGAGTACAGAGCCAACTCCGGTCAAACTCCAGCGTAGCATGGCATCACTGCCTTTGTTCTTGTTCCAGGAGCATTTTAGTCCACAGCAGTTTAGCTGCACCCTGCCAAGACAGAAATGCGGTCTGTCTAAACTGGAATATATCCAAATCCTCAGAGCTGGCTTGACATCCCAATGCAATTTTCCCGTTAGTAGGAATGCCGTACAGAGTACCTGGTTTGCCCATGCTCAAGCTGATCCAGAGATGAGACATGCTGATCCCTGCTCAGTCACTCAGATGGCACTCAGGAACAGGCTGTTATCTCAGATATGGAGCAAATACATGGAGCTGACATCCAAAACTGTGTCTGAGCTAGTAAAAGTCCTTGTGGGTGAGCACCGAGCAGAGAACAGTGAAAGAACATACATGGATACGATGCACTTCTGTGAGTTTCAGTCTACTACTACTCAGAAACTTTGAGGCATTTATGTTATGCTGACAATATGACTGTTATTCAGTTTTGTTGTTATTTGGTTCCCCTTTTTCTTGTCTTGGAGAGTTAACTTCAAGAAATAATCATGGAAATCATATAAATGTTGGTTGAAAGGGACCTCTGAAGATCACATACTCCAGTCTTCCTCTTGAAGCAGGATTATCACCAACACTGGATCTGGTCTTAGATGTCTTTGTCTAGTGCAAGTGTTTATAAAGTCCATGGATGGGCATTGCATAGTCTGGGCAGTTACAGAAGTGACATTGTTCCTGACGTCTAGTCTGAACTTCTCAAGCTGCAGTTCATGACTCCTGCTGTTGCATATAAAAATCTTGTCTGTCACAAGGTTTTGGCTTCCCTTTGGATTTTTCTGCTAGCCTTGTAGAATTAGTGAAGTCTTCAGTGATGTTTTAATTCAGAAATGATCAGAACGTTCTATGGGGTAGAATAATGAGATCCATTATTTTTTAGCTTTTCTGTTGCTTAGGAAGAAAACAAAAGGCGAGGTTTGCTTTTATTCATGCTACTTTGCAGCTCATTCCTAGCCATAGATTGGCAGGTACAATTTTTTTTTTGGCAGGGACGGAATATTTTAATATTTATTTGCAGAGAAAAAGTAATACTGAATAGCAGTTAGGTATAAATTTAATTTGAGGTTGCATTTAATCATCCGTAAAACCATGATGGTCTTTTAAATATCTGCTTTTAGTTTTCTTTGAAAATGACCAACTTTGATTTCCTTCCCAGGAGCGACAGAACCTTGTTATCATTTGCAGTTGAGAAGGAAGTTTTATGTAACATATAATGGTATCTATCCCCACATCAGCCTGATGATCACTGCTTCAAGCAACTGGGTGTAATTTACACACATAATAACTGGGAGGCTATGGAGAATTACATCAATATTGGGACTTCCCTGTGAAGAAGAAAAGTTATCAAAAAGTCATCACAAAAATGGATGTGTAACTGCTATAGAATAGATGTGTCAGACTGCACAAACAAAAATTATTTAAAGTAAGAGCATGGAATAGATTTTATTTAAACAGAAATCTTTTTCTGTTACAGGGATATGAAAGCAGTAACTTATGTGAAGCAATCAACATGCTAGATATTGCGCAGCCTGTAATGCAAGGTTTTCCCTTCTTAAGAGTTTGAATATCTCTGAGGGACTGTAGGACTGCGTAATTTACACAGTCAAATAACTTTGTTCACCTGAGTAATCCTGGTAAGACAATCTATTTGTCTAGATATCTAATTCTGCCACCTAAAAGGAGCATATATCTAAGCACATTATGATTTAACAATAAAGTTTAGCATCTTCTCAAGTTATCATCACAGTTTGTATCCATGTGTATAAGTGACTGTTAAGAAAATAGAGGAGGATTGTGCAAAACAACATCCAACCATAATCAATGTTTTAGGGATTTTTGAGCCAGATCTAGCATACAGAATACTACAGCTCCTAGCCACCGATTAATACATTCTTATTTCTTTTTAATCCTTTTTTGAATTAATTATGGCACAACATTCTATAGCAATGAATTTTCATGCTCCTTTATGATGTTTTTTTAGCCTATAATTTGCACAATAACTGTATTGTGTGACGTTATTTAATAAGTCATTTGAAACAGTAATTTATCTTTTTTTTTTCTTTCCCTTTTTCCTTCTATATTGGATTCTTATAGAATTTGCCATATAGCTTTCTCTTTCTTTTCTCTTTTCCAAGTTGAAAAATTCTGTTCTTTCCTCATGCAGAAGATGTTCCAGGCTGCTGGTGTCTACTCTTGCAACCCTTTCCAGAAATAAGGTTTCCAGACACCCCCCCGCCGTCCCAGAAATAGAGTCAGCAGAAATGATCACGTACTTATTAAAAAAAAAAAAAGTGCAGGGTAGTTCGACATTCATGAAGAGACATGTACTAGAGTTAGGGAGGATAGAGTTATTAAGAAGACAGAGAGGCATAAGAGATAAAACTGTGGAATTAAGAGCTGTCATTTTCTAAGAGGAACAATGTGAAGTAAACTGCACAATCAGTATTAATGTTGTAATTAAATATAGTTGAATAGCTAGATAGAGTGTGTTGACTGTTGTAAACCGAACAGTCATTGGAGTATGTGATGATGAGCTGTAAAAATATGGCTTTGGGTGGTGTGAAGATACAGTAAGGTTGGAGAAGCTGTGTTGAAATTGAAAGATTTCTTCAATTCTTTCATTTCTCCCTTTGGTAGACAGTAACCAATATTTCTAATGAACGTGCATTTTCGTAGAGTTTTTGTGTCATTCCTCTGAGAAATAAAACTGATTTGAAGGTAATATGTCATATTTTTTTTGTTTTGCAGTAGCAGTAAATCTTTATTATACAAAGTTTAAAAGTTACAGTAAATATTTTCATTATCAAAAGAGTTTCAGTTATTAAGCAAATTATTTGTGGTACAGGACATAAATCTAAACCATTATTATAGGAATTAGCAGTTACTATTAACCTGATAATCTTTCTCATTATTACTGTTAAACTTGGTTAACTTTGATGCTGATAAAATACACGCACCTAGGTAAAAATGGAAATGGCTTTTCAGTTTGTTAATACGCATTCCCAAGGCAGAGTTTAATGTGACAGCTGTGTAGGTGGATATAAGATGTTGATTGAGAGAGAAAAAGAAATCTGATTGGTTACAAAGAAAAAGACAAAACTTTTTTGTAGCATTAAAATGACACCTATTATGAAAGACATTTCCTGTCCTACAGAGTGAATTTAGATGAAGTGTATTAAGTGCCTCTTTGGTGTAAGGAAACTTAACCACGGAGTGAATTTAAATGGGAGATGTCTTTCCGTCTGTCAGGAGGGCTCATGCAAAGTCACTGAGCGTAAGAACCTGAAATTTTGAGGCAAAGTCAGTAGAACAATACTCATTTAGCTCTCGGGAGTAAGACTCTATCAGTCATGCATAATGGAATCAGATTGTGTTCCCCAGAGATTATGTAAAAGGAAGACATGACAACAACTACAGCGGTGAGATAAGGTTTTCGTGTGCTTGATCTTAAGGATAAGAAAAAAGGGAAGAACACCACGGTGGAAAAAGATAGAGCTAAAAGCACAAAATTATAGATATTTAAGCATGCTTCTTAATTAACTATGGAAATCAATGCCCAAAGCAGCAAAAAATATGCTGTACATTTTCCGTTGTTTACTTGCGTTACCCACCAATACTCTCTGTTAATCTCGTAGGCTCTGCTGGCTCTTCTGGAGGCTGCCTGACTCCTAATTGCAGCAAAGCATAAGGAGATGACAGCTAAAAAAATCAAGGAATTTCCTTCCATTACCTCAGTCTCTGCTCAAACTTAAAATAATTCCTAATATGACCTTTTAAGAAAGATACTAAAGTCTTTTAGATGTAAGTGAGATACACAGGGACATTTACAGCTGGGCATTTGTCAATGCAACACACAACACAATTCTCTTTCATCGGCTAGTTGAATGATATTGGATTTGGTGAATTACCTTCAAATATGGCATGTGTCCTCATATGAAATTACCAGCTCTGTAGTTCAGTGATTTTCAACAATTTTCAATTTCTGGCTCCAAAATTTTCCAATGGAAGTGCAGACCCCTGCGACGCAAATTTAGCTGTCGACTGCTCAGGCAACGGTCGCATTTTTATTCTTTTGCAAATACCTAACTACTAGTCCCCAGACCAAGAGGCATTCACTGACCTCGGGCTGAAGACAACAGCATTTTTAAGGGTTTCTTTAGACATCAATTAATAATTTTAATGGTTGTTTCAATTGTTAAGAAACATATTTGTTTGAGCGGCTAAAAGACGCAGAAGCATAGTCCAAAGTTAAACATTTTATCATTTGGATCCACAGACAGCTTTTACTAAATTAAATAGTTCTCAAGTGCATTCAGCTAAGAATAAATTGTGTTTATTAAGATACTGCACAGATCTTTAATAATGAAGGAAAGTATAATGCCAGCCTAGAGTCATATTGATGATGACTTGTGGTATAGAAAAAGAATGTGTGATATTGTAAAAAAGATTTATAGGGGCTTAGAAAAAGCAAGAGATGGTGTGTGTGTGCATGCTGAAGCGTCAAGTGTGTGCTAACAAACAGATGAGGCAACATACTAACACCAGTCTCGTGTAAAGTGCTTGAAAATAAGGTAGGTGCTTGGAATAAAGCGTTAGAATGGTGAGAGAAAATGATATAGCATCATAAATACTTATAAATAGCCCAATTATAGTTTGTTTTAGGCATTGTAGCTGTGTTTAAAAGTAAAGAAATGAAGCTATAAAGGAGAATTTGTTCAATCATGTCAATGTCTGGTATGCTTGAACATTAAGGAAGCTAAAGTACTGTTATACCTCTGCCTGTTCTGGAGGTGTGTATACTTCTGTGATTTGTATGTCTCTAAGCAAGAAAATGTTAGAGTCAAATTATAAAATGTAAATAAGGTTAGAAAAAAATATTTATTTGGTACAGTGGCAAACCACACTATACAAATTCGTGAGGTGGACGGGACTAACCCTGAAACGCCATCAGATGTAATTTACAAAAACAAAAGGTCATAAATAATAAATGTAAAAAAATCATCTTCCCAGAGTTAGTTGTAGGTGATCCTAAAAGATGACACCAATATGAATATTTAGGATGTAAATTAGGCTGAAAACCCTTGAATGTTTGATTAGTGATTTAGCACAAACTTAGTCAGGTATCTTTATGCTACTTTGTTGCTGTTGAATTAAAATGGATTCCAGAGTCTTTTTCTTCTCCTGAAGCTTTTGTATGGCCTTTCCTTTCTCAAGTGTCTGAGAGCATCATAAGAGGGATGGTTCCATCAGATTATCTCTGGATTTGAAAGACAGTCTCATAACTTGAAGCTGAAACTAATCAAGTTAATAATAAAGAAACTTTTTCACTATAGGAGATTCTATAGTAGTATCAAATTGGTTCTCTACTCTGTTAAAATGATGAAAAAGCATCAAAAAGGAAAGTGGTGTAGTTTGGTTGGCATTTATATGGTTGAAATGCAAACTTCCAGCTACCTCACTGTTGTGAATTGCATATTTCAAGGAGTTGAGGGGAACTCCAGTGCGAAGACTCATGTAATAATTCCGAAAATTCTTGAAAAGCCATTTTGTGTAGCTGAAGCCAGAAGGTTGTAAGCTGAAAGAATATTCAGGGTTATTCTGAGTATCAGTACGAATTTAGGTCATTAAAAAATACTGAAGTACATCTTCATTGTGTGCAATTCATGCTTCAATTCAATTCATATTCAAATAATTAATTTTCAGACTATGCCCCACTTCTGTAACTTTGGAGTTAGGAGTCATCCTTCCTCACTGAGATGAGACATACAGTGATTGGTATCTTAAACGTGCCTCCATCCTCAGCTGTCAAGGCCTGTTGAATCATCCACTGGGATGGTTATGGTCTGATTGAGAAGTGATTGCACATTGACTAACATAAGTGGAATATTAGAATCATTGCTCATTGTTTCCTAAACCAAAGCAACAACGTCTTGAAAAAAAACCCATGAGACATGTTTCATTGCAGAACCATACTTTTTGTCTTGATTAGTTTCTTCAATTTATGATAAAAAAATCAGATCCTCAAGCTGGGAAAAGTGGGTAATACCTTGTTTTCAAGAACCGCGTATAGCTGAAGAATACTTCCTAAATAGGATGACTGGAATGCATGTTATGGTCAGATTTTTCAAATATAAGTTGAAAGTTAAACCCAACCTGAAATGGTTCAGATAAAGAACCTGTAATGTCGTCAGTGTTTCTGAAATTATTGCAGATATTTTAGAGGTTTAAGTATCAGTAGGAAAAAATTAAGACAAGTTATCTCTCTCAGGTAGCAAAATGTCCCCTCATAAGGGTCCAGTAAGAATTTCTCATGTTCTAATCATCATCCCCCAGCCACAAAAAAAAACTAAAAAGGGAAGACAAAACACCGTAGATCTTCCTGTATGGCTGTGCCGCCATACAGAGAGACCTGGACAGGCTGCAGAGTTGGGCGGAGGGAAACCTTATGAAATTCAATGTGGGCAAGTGTAGGGTGCTGCACCTGGGGAGGAATAACCCCCTGCACCAGTACAGGTTGGGGGCCGACCTGCTGGAGAGCAGCTCGGTGGAAAGAGACCTGGGAGTCCTGGTGGACAACAGGATGACCATGAGCCAGCAATGTGCCCTTGTGGCCAAGAAGGCCACTGGCATCCTGGGGTGCATCAAGAAGAGTGTGGCCAGCAGGTGGAGGGAGGTCATCCTCGCCCTCTACTCTGCCTTGGTGAGGCCACACCTGGAGTACTGTGTCCAGTTCTGGGCTCCCCAGGTCAAGAAGGACAGGGAACTGCTGGAGAGGGTGCAGCATAGGGCTTCCAAGATGATTAGGGGACTGGAACACCTCTCTTACGAGGAAAGACTGAGGGAATTGGGTCTGTTTAGTCTGGAAAAGAGACGGCTGAGGGGGGACCTTATTAATGCCTACAAATACTTAAAGGGTGGGGGTCAGGAGGATGGGGCCAGGCTCTTTTCAATGGTGCCCAGAGACAGGACAAGAGGGAATGGGGACAAACTTGAGTGTAGGAAGTTCCACCTAAACATGAAGAGGAACTTTACTTTGAGGGTGGCAGAGCCCTGGCACAGGCTGCCCAGAGAGGTGGTGGAGTCTCCATCTCTGGAGACATTCCAAACCTGCCTGGACGCGTTCCTGTGCAACCTGCTCTAAGGTGACCCTGCTCTGGCAGGGGGGTTGGACTAGATGATCTCCAGAGGTCCCTTCCAACCCTATGATTCTATGATTCCTGTTGATCATATTACTCCTTCACAAAAAAATGTATGTGCTTTTCTTTGTTCAATGTATGGTAAAATGAACCAGAAGTTTCTAAACTTTGTGTGATAATCTGTCCCCATTGGAGTTAACAGTAAACTGAGCACAGACCTGAGTGGATGAATATTTTGTTCCCTAGTTTTTTTCTTGCTCATGTGTTATTAAGTAACTGCATGCTCTGCAACTAAAAAGTAGTTGGTTTTTTATGTCTATAACGCTAATGCCAGATTTTGTACTCTTGGCAGAAACGCAGCAGAGTATGAATGAGACCACTAGCCTTTTTTCGCAAAAGTAAACCAACAAAAGTTCACAAAATTGTTTGCCAACCTATTTTCTCTCTTTTTATTCCCCACTCACTGCTAATTAGGACTAAATTTGTGAAGTAAATATATAAATTATATATAAATCACATTAATAAACTTGTGAACCATCAGGTTTTCTTCCTTTTGGACTTTATGGCTGGAATTAACAATCATTAAATTTTCTATTTAATAATATTTTCTATTTAATAATATCTATTTTATAATATAAAAAGTATCCAGAATTTACTAGGAATCACTTTCGGTTTGCGAAGTACCTATCATTCTGGACCTTATTGATCCAATCTTTTTTGGTTTGGTTTCTATTTTGGACTTAGCAGTGTGTTTTTTATTAATACTTCTGATCAGCATCTTGATTTTTGCAGGGCTAAATATTATTCTCTGTTACTGCTGATCATTTTCTGAATAACCGTACAAATTTTGATGATCATGGTGGTTTTCAACCGACTTTAAAACTGTTTTTCTTCAGGTATCAAAACATTCAGAACCTTTTCAAAAGCACCAACTAAATAATGTATGTTACCAATTTCTATGAAAAGCGTCTATCAGCTGGGAAAAGGAGCGGCAGAAGTTTACTATGTAAAAGTGAAGTCATCCCAAATTTAAGACATATAACTGGATTTACACAGCAAAAAAATTGCTACAGAGGGATACGTTTATCAGAAAACATGAGCATCTGAATTTAAAACATTTGCTAGCCATATTTTATCCGAGTGCCACATTCCCCTCATCCTTTCAGAGTAGTTTCATAATTCATTGTGAGGGAGATAAACAGGAATTAGAAAATAAGTACGTCTTCTGATGCCATCTCATTTTTTGCGGATGGAAAATTGTTGAAGTAACCACTTGCCGAAACTTTAAATTCTGCACTGCTAGAGAAATATGATGCTGTAAAAGATTATTTTCGGGGCTAGGACTGTTGCTTTCTTTTGTAGAATATCAGAGTAATGTGAAGACACAACGTACAATGTTAGAAACAGGAGTGAAAAATAATAACTTGAGCTATGTATTCTGTGGTAACAAGCTAATAATTGCCTTGAAATCGCAACTCAGTAAGACTGAATTTTTACTTGTGAGTGACATGCTCGGTGTTAGAGTGTGAAGTTACGAAGCTGATGTCATTGAAGCTAAAAGGCAACCAGTGAGGCTGAAAGCTCGACAATGAGGACTAAAGTTAGAAAGCAACAACTGAAGCAAAAGTAGTGACAATGTGAGGGAAGCTTTAGGGGTAATGATGTGAGACTCCAAAAGAGAGGAAAAAAAAATCAGCCCAGTTCAGCTGGTTACAAATCTAAAATTCTCAGTTGCAGAGCAAACCGTTACTTTTGGGAGACTGTTCTTCCTGATGGTAAGAAAAGTGAATTAAACTCATGGTCTGGTAAGAAAATCAGAACTAAGTTACAGAATGGTTGTCTGCCAAATGGCATTTTAGTGTGTGGTTGGTTGGTTTGTTTCTTTCTCAGAAGCAACCAGGTAAGGGAAATAGAAAAAGACCACATTATGTGCAATATTGCATGAGATAATCAAGCAAATAAATTCCATTTACAAAGCAGTCCAAAACCTCTGTAAAAAGTAGCATTTCCCTGAGAGACTGTGGTGAGTTACCCTCACAGCATGGGGCTGGTTTTTTTTGCCATGGCTCAGTTAAACTGGTTTAGTAGCCCAGGAGATTTCCAGTCTCTCATGCTCATTAATCTCAATCTCAACAGGCAAAACTTTCAGAGAGTAATTTTTGCCTTACCTTCCAATTTGCATAGTCTCGTGGATTCCAGGGTTGGGTTTTTTCCCCAATGTTTTGTGAATTTTTTTTTTAAGATTTTGTCAAGTCCAGTAATAAGCTTCTAGAAAACTTGAATATAACCATTTATTCATAAGAATGACCCTATGTATTATACCTTGCGGGCGTGTGTTAGAAAGTCATTTGGGCTACTAGTGTCTTTCTATTGAGTGTCTAATTTAAGACTGTAGGTAGATGTGTGTATCAAAAAGGTGGTGTTAAAACTTATATTTCCTTGATGTTGCTTATTGGGTGAGATGGGCATTTGCGTTTGTTAATCCTGTTATTCTTCATTTGACTTTTCTCATTCTATGCGCATGAAATCTGGAAGTCTCAAATCTGAATCAGGCTGCTAATCTCTGATGAAGAGTGATGATGTTAATGTTGACATGTCTAAATTCTTTTGCTCAGGCTCATCTTAATTTAAAGCGTGTAACTGAAATTTCGGATGTCTTTGAGGATTTTGGTCTAATTTTGAACATTTCTAACGTGAAAAAATGTTAATATGAATATTGACAGGATTAGTGCAAGTATAATATTACAGGATACAGATATTGTTGATGGATGTAGCATGTTTTGAAGTATCTCCTGTGCATTATCTGTGTGCATAAACAGGAACATCTTATTCTTAAAGTTTGTAGTCATCCTGCTACCTAGCCATGCGGTAAATAATGCTTAAAAATCCAACCTTATTCAAGAATCAGCTATCTCTGGTGAAGTTTGTATTTCCTGAAGTTGTGAGATACAGCTCCCGTGATGCACTCCTCCTTCAGTATGGCGTTCAGCCTCCTCTCCAGAACAGATGTTGTGCACAGTAGTAACCGTTCCTTTTTGTTTATACAGTTTCAAATAAACAATTAAGTGAATGGTTTAAGATCTTGCTAAATTAGTTAAATTGTTTTATCATTATGTACTTGTTCACATTTGTAGCAGTTATAATGAGACAATAAAACACTGAAAGTGACGGAGGACTTTGCCTCTGAGATGTTTCTCTGCTAAACTATTAAGCGATATGACACTAAAGAGGGAGCTAATGTCTTCTCTAAAAGCAGAGGAAGATAAAGCAGTGCAATTGCTTCAGTTCACATCAAATAACCAACGAATTGTGTGCAGTAACACTACATGATTTCTAGTTCTTACAGTTTTCATTTTTTATAATCCTTTACTACCAATATCTGTCCAAAATTTGTGTGTCCAACTTGACGACTTGTCCCTTAAAGCTTTTTGAACCTTATTTCCTTTTTTATCTAGAATGCACAAAGGAAAATCTTCCTACACATTTTTGCCAGAGGTGAGTGTATTGGTACAGTGCAGATTGCGATGCGCAGTTTTATATATAAACACTTTCTTTCATTTTATGAACTTGAAAGCTTTAGTCTGTAGATGTACCTTTGCGGCTTTCTGAGGTACCCACGCATCTGCTGTTTTCCTTGACAATGGCGATACAGATGCTGCTATCACCATGGGAATGGTACTCCTGAATGAAGCTGCTACCTCCAAAGGGGATGTTGGAAAAAGGAGAAGTAAGTTATTTAGTACAAGTAAGACAATATTTAGACAATTAGAAGACACTGAGAAATGACAAATGCATGTCTGATTAAGTGTTCAGAAGGTCTCTACCTTAAACCAATTTTTACCTTTTTTAAGGTGCAGAAGAGGAGAGTATAAAAATTCTGTTGGTAAAACTGCATTCACATGAAGTTGTAAGAGTAAAAAAATGTTTTAAGCATACTCAGCCAAGGTGCGGCTTGACACAGTATCTCCACTACATACTACTGCATAAGTGCCTTTTGGCTCTTGAATTATATTGAAAGTCAGTGACATAAAGAATAAGAGTTTCAAAACATTGTTTTCAAAATTCATTTAGGCATTTAAGATGACAATATCTGAAGGAATGTGAAAATTCATTTACTTGGTAGACTTTGCCAGTATCATGTCTCCAGAGGAAGGTGAAAGCCCAACAGTAGATGTAGTGCAGAACGTATCCTAATCTGTAATGTCGAAAGATTCTTAGCCTGAAGTGCAAGCTGTATGTTTTTCTGAATGTTGTTGTCGTTCAGAATATTTGCAAGATTTTATGCAATGAGTTGCATAAACATGCAATATGAAAGTATTTTGTCCAGATTTAAAATTCCTGTTATGTTGAACAAACTTTTACTGAGTATGACATAGGTTGAAACAAATATGCCCATCTGCCTTTCTACCTTTTATAATACATTTTTTTCATATCCCCTGCCACTTTTTCTTATAAGGCATTGAAGACCTTTGCAAGATAACAGACTTCTTACCCGGCTTCCTCTTTCTTTCTACGTCAGTTCTTTGGTTTCTTCTATATAATACACAGTGTTGCAGTTAGGGCTGGCCAACTGTTTTCTATAAAAACATTCTATAATTCTTCATAACAGCTGGTTGAATGTTGGCTAGAGATCTCTGCTGAGGGTCTCCTTCAATGAGCTGTAGAAGTATAATTTAATTCTGAATATTTTTACAGTATGTAGCTTTAATACTGATGTGAAAGAGACAGTGACATGAGTTTAATTGGAACATGATCTTAGATCACAATTGAGATCATGTCCATGAACGTGGACACAGCGAAATAACAGTGGGCTGCACTACAACTTCAGACTCTTCTGCTTGTGGCCATTATGTGAATGCTTTCCATGTACCTGCCTTGCACTTGCTTCGCAATGTATTCATCCATGCTTTGAAATCATATTTGTGAGTGGTGATTTCTTTATAATGAAGTGTGTTTATAAGATTTTTACATGGCTAGTTTTCTCAAAATAACTGCAGAAATTTTATATTTCAGTTGACGTATGTCAGTTTCCACATGGTTGGTTTTAATGAAAAAACACGACATTGTCAGTTTGCCTGGCTTCGTGGTTGCTCATCCTTTGCTCAAAGCCAGCACACTTTTGAAGCATGAATATTGCAATTAAATAGCAAAGGTTTGGCTAAAGTATGAATGGTATAAGGAGAGAAGCTTTTAAAATCAAAGTAGTTCACTAGGACCAAAACATTCCCTAATGTAGATGAGCTGCATCTCAATTATATGCATCAGCTTGTAGCGTGTTGCCATTTATTTTTATTTATTTACATGCAATTGAGCGACCTATCATGATCAAAAAGATTTTATGCTATTATTACACAGGGTGCCAACTGGTGTTCCAAATTTTATTTGTTAATCTGAGCATTTACTTTGCTAATTCATTCTTTGCCTGAAAAGGCTCAAAGCGCTTACATCTGGATGCTTTCAGAAGGCCTGCATCATTATTATTTATGTTCAAAACCTAAAGATTTATATTGCTGTCAAGTTCAGTGTAAAAAGTGGTTTGGCTGCCAGCCTTGGAACTTAAAACAGCGAAATGTTTTAGCCACTAAGAACTAGATAAAGTAATTACTAAACTGCCTTTGCTGTTACTTCAGCCTTAGATGGTTGGCTAGAGACAACGTGATTCCGTTAGTCAAGGGATATTTTTCTAAATGTAATTTGTTTTCCAGAAAGAATAAGCAAATACCTGAAATTACATTGCTTGATATGTATAATTTACAAGGTTATTAAATCCATTATCAGCAGTAAGGTGTTTGCATCTGCATACATTTGAGTTGCAAATTGCTGCTCTTTTTTCTTGAAAATACATTCACACTGACAAGTTATTTTTTTCTTAATTACCATAAATATTATTTCCATATGTGTTTGAAATCCTGTCAGAAGATAGTGGGCATCAGTAGTCAAGGCAGTAACATTTTTGTATTTAACTGTGTCAAAATTTCCCATAAATGATTGACATAAAGAATATTGTTTGTAGAGATTCCAGTTTTAAATCCTTTATGTGCTAATAAACAAATTTATTTTCTTTCCAGTAATATGTCTGGTAGGCCTGGGTCTGGTGGTCTTTTTCTTCAGCTTCCTGTTGTCGATATTCCGCTCCAAATACCATGGCTACCCATACAGGTAATCTCGCACTGAGTTCTCATCTTATAGATTGTAATAGCTTTGTAGAAGTTTAAGAACAGCTTTCAGGTAAACAGTCTTTAATTTTTACCACTGAAGTCTCTGGGAGCTGGAAGAAGCAGGAAGAATGGTCATTAAATCAAGCAAACCAAAAAGGGCTGGAAATCTAATGTTGTTAACGTGACTGTTAATGCAGACCAGTTACACGGGTTTGAGCACAGACGCGTGGCATACGCAGTGCCCCATGAAAAATGCAAAAGAAAATACGTGCTTGAGTTTATAAACCTTTATTAGATATTTATTTGGGTGTCTATAACTAAGACGAACATAAGACAAGGCACAAAAACACCGAACTAGTGTACAGGGCTAAGCTATGATTTATCACGAAAAGTACTCTCTTCGTTTGTCAGCCACACCAGAGAGGAAAGAAAGGGTTATAGTCTTTATTAGTTATATGTACAGCTGTCAATTAAACCGTTAAAATTTGACAAGCAGAAAAAGTAGAAAAATAGTAAAGAAAATACAGTTCTTGCCTTTTGTAGGTAGATGCTTTCAGCTGGGAGGTCACCTACGAGAGGTAGTCTAGATTCACATCTTCTTGCTGATGTGTTATATATATATTTAGTAGCCTGTCAGGAACAGATGGCCCATAGCATTTTCTTGTGACCCTGGTACCACTTTCAGATATAAATGAAAAAGTCTAGCTAGAGGAACAGGAAAGGTGCAATTCAGCAAATCTCCAGTGCTGTAGTAATGATGGACAAGGCTACTGAGGTAAAACAGAGACCTGTTGATTTTTCTCTTCCAAAACTTTGTTTTGTAGGAAGGCTAAATATTTTTAATAATGAAGAGTCCTTTTCCTGTAGTTCTGTTCTCCAGGATTAGCAATTTTGTTCCATTGATTTATAATCCTATTTGAAACTATGCTGTTCTTCCCATTGCTTCAGCCTTTGCTCCTTTTTAACTTTTTTTTCCTGTAGAGAGATATATATACACACACACACATATATGTATATAAATATATATGCGTACAGTTGACATAGTCTTAACATGCTATGCTAGGCTTTACAACAAAGGTAATACGCAAGAGTGCTGTTTTCCCCCCTCTAGTTGGCCACAGTGCATTTAAAAAACTGAAATTTTCCTTATTTCCAGTGAAATATAAATCCAGGATTCTATAAACTAGTAGACTAATCCTTCACAGAATACTGGTCTTAATATTCTATCTTAAAGAGCTAAGTAGATTCAGTATCGCAAATTACTAACCAGTAACACCTGTCAAGTAAATTCATAAAAGAATGAACCCTATGGATTCATAAGTACGTGAGAAACATTTAATGGCTGACTAAGCATTTGGCAGTTTTCTTTGGGTTTTTTGTAATGTTACTGCTCCTGCAGCATTAAGCAAGATCTTACAGGCTTACCTGGACTGTCTTAGATTCTTCGTGTTTTCATGGCAATAAGTTAATCATTCAATCTTAAATCCTCACTCGATGCAGAATTACTGGAAACTGTCACTAGAACTGATCCTTTTGCTTTGCTGTTATCAAGTTCCATTTGCTAGTTCCCCAAATGTGTAATGTACTTACCTGGTCCTTTCCAGTGTTAAATCTTTCCGGTTTCTGTTGGTCTCTTGGGTTGCTCTGGGCTAGAAAACCCCATTTTCTGTTGCATTGTTGTAGATAAACGTACCATTGATTCTTTGACACTTCAGTGATCTCGACCATCTAATCTTCAGGACAATGCCGCAGTGTTTCTTAAGAGAAGCCTTTTTGGTTTCTGTGTATAGTTCTTATGAATTTAATGAAGTGAATGTGCGGAACACTAAAGAGGACCAATTATATAAACTCTGTTATTTTCTCTTTCTGCCTTTAATTTAATATCCTGCATCTTAAGTTCGGTCATATATATGCTGATATACATTAATCTTTCTGTCTGAATTCATTAGGATCTTCCTAGGAGTTCTGTGTCCCATCAATTGCTCCCAATGTAGATATATCTTGAGATGTGAAATATGTCTGTGGTTTTACTTTCACTGGTTGTAGATTTCACCTTGAAACTATCAGTCTTTATGTGATAAATTGTCCGCAGGCTAGTAAAGCTTTGCCTTTAACAATACTAACAATAATGCATACTAATAATCTGTCAGCAAAAAGAGAGTATTTATGTCGGCATGCCTACAGCAACAGTTAAAGAAAACTGAAATTGTTCTAATGTTATATGCACAAGCTCAAGCATCAACTTCACTGTCCTACTTAAAAAAGAATAAATTCAAATATACTACATTATATCTGTTCTCTGGCACTGAACAACCAAACAAGTCCTCTACGAAGCAGCATGCATCAATGAAAACTGAAACAGTAACACAACCTGCTGTGCGTCCTCTTTCTCTCCAGTGACCTCCACGTAGTGAAAATAAATCAAAACAGAGGTGGATAAACATGAAGCAGGACTCAAAACCTGGGAAAAACTGTTATTTCCTTTTCTAATGTGCATAAATAAAAGTGCTGGGAATGCTGTTATTTCTTTGACCCTGGTAGTGCCATTGTCATTGTTAATTTCTGTGACAAACAGAAGAGTGTCCAGAGGAGTGCTAGATAAGAGTGTGCTCTTTAGAGGGCATGTATGTAGGAAGGGAGAGTAACGTTTTGTTTACATTTTTTTCATCCACTTCAGACATTTTCCAATTAAGTTTTTGATTCTTCTGTCCACAGAATTTTCTTCTTGAAGGCTGGAGTTAGGGAAAAAAATGGTTTAATTAATATCCTGATAAAATACCCTTATAAAATAAAGTGTTGGAATGGGAGAGGTGATGCAAAATGGAGGTCGTGATGAAGGTTACTTACTGAGCGAACACAATTGTGATGGATGAGTTAGCGTGTAACAAATCTCTCTGCTAGAGCCATTTTTACCATGACAGGGCTTTTTCATGCCTGTACTAATCCACCTTTTTTATGGGAGCTAGGTGAAATTTTTCATTTTGCTAAAACTTTCATTTTAATTACTGTCATTAACTGTTCAAAGATAATGCAATTATTTTATTTTACACTGTTGGACATTTTCCTCTTTATAATGCTTTCTGGGTAAGATGAGAGTGTTGATATATCCAAGAGAATCTTTTTGGAAGCCTTCTCACCTCAGTATCTAAAGTGAATAAGTGATATATTAAGTATCAGACAGTCAGTGATTGAGCAATAAAATTTCATTATATCAACACTCTCAACTAATACACATGGGAATTACAGAGAGACTATTGTTAACTATAAGTCAAAAGCACGAACTCTTGAGTTAGTTTTGCTAGTCAGGAAAGAGCTTGGAGGGTTCTCTCAAAACCTCACTTTAGGCACTTTCAGTGCAAAGAGCACAGAGAATTAAAAAGAACGAGGAAGGATGGTAAGAACAAAACAGAAGACATCAGTACACTAGCACAGTAGGGTATTACTGGGAATGTCAGGAACGTAAATATTTGTAACACTGGTTTCTTCAAGAGGACAGACAGACAAAAGTCTTATCTACTCTTTACTGATATTTTAAAAAGTTTCTCAATTTTATTTTTTTTTCTTAGCTTTGGCTGAAACTTTTTAATTGCCCTGTGTTGTCTTTTCTGCTTTGTTTTCTGGATGAAACTTATAGCACAGTTTCATTATTGTTGACATTTCCAATTGTCCTTTCAAGTGTACATTTGCCGTTGTTTTATTCTCAATTTAAATGATACGAACACCTGCAAATTCAAAGTTTTCATATCAGGTTTCATTAACTAGCACGCATTAAGTAGCTTTTAAAAGATTTTTTTGGTACCTGCAGTTGAGTGTTTCATTATCCTTTATAGCCATTGTATTTGGGTATTACTGAAAAGAGTAATGTGAAGAGTTTTTAGTTAAAGCATAAAAAATAACCAGCCTTCAGAACTATGTATTGGCAGAATGGAAAAATACATATTCTCTATTGACTAGCAGAGAAAATGAACTAAGCTGCAAGAAAGCATGATAAATAAAAGATGCCTTATTTTCACCAAAAAAACATAAATGTTAAGTCAGACATGAAGTATTCATTCATTGCTTAGAGAAAAACAGTCAATGCAACAAGAACAGACAAATTGCAAGATGCCCCAGAGCTTGAAAATTCCTTGCATTCACTATATATACACCATATAAGAAATGTCTACCCTCATTGTAATTAAATTAGTTTCAGTAAAGAAATCCTGTATAATATTCATCAATTTAAATCAAATGTGAGTGAATAAAATGGAATAGTTATGTCTTGGAAATATACTGGTAAAATATTAGTATGTAGAACAAATAGTGTTTATAGACATATAAAATTAAATGTATTAATAAACGTGAGCACTACTAACAAGTGTTCAGCTGTTTCATGTTGACTTCATGCATAATTAAACTGATTCACCTAAAGTTTATGAACTGGCAAATCTCCTTCTGATAAACACCAAGATTCACATTCAAGTCTATAGAGGTCAGCAAAATAGGTTGCTTTTTCAAAATGGCAGAAATCAGGATTATTTCAAACAACAGGAAAACACAATACACAGTTGTCAAAACAAAGCATCTTTGCATTTAGCGTTTTCTATACTACTACTGTTAATGGGTTGGACGCCGTGTTCTTCAGAAAGAAGCTGCCCATTGAAATGGAAGGCAAAACAGCTCAGTCTCTCCGCCCCGACAGCACACTGAATTCATAAATTTCCACAGACCTCTACATTCCTCTCCAAGTGAAGTGTCCACATTCAGGGCCGGTTTCTAGTCCTTTATCCTTGAATCAGATCTGAATTCCAGGTGTCTGGCCCCGTAGCAGATCTCTTAAGAAGGGCGTGCTTCTTCCTGTGGCAAACAGTTTACGTGCTCTTCTAAGAGCAGGACCTTCCTTCTGTGATTGCCACCATTAAACGTGCCTCTTTTTGCTTTTATGGCTTTCCTGTAAGTCTTATAGTTTACCATTTACTCCTACCTATTCTGTCCATTTCCAGTTAATTACTGCCTGGAAGGGCCCAGTTTGGCCATCCTTTCCAGTTCTGCGTTCCCCTACTTTGCGTGAAGAGACATGGTTTCTTTTTTCTTTTTGCAGATCTACCCCAGCCGATGTTGTCCAATTTGTTATTCTAGATTTTTCAGAAACCCTTCGCCCCCAGCCCCCTTTTTTTTTTGGCTGCTCTCTAGTTTATGATTTTTTTATGGCGTTTTGGCTTTTTGTGGTTTTCTGCCGTAGGCTTTTTCCTTCTTTGTGTATGTAGCCTCTTAAACTCGTTTTGTAGCTTTCATATAACTTTCAGTGTTTACATTATATTCCATATCACGTCTCTTAGCTGCTAAAGATGCAGTTTGCTTGCAGACAGAAAGTCAAGGAACAATAGATGTGGTAGTGGTGTATTTAACCAAAACACTGCCATGTTTGTGTTTCCTACAGTTCCATCATTCAGTCTTCTCCCCCTCCTGAGCCTATCAGTGCTACCGGCCTGATTGGTGTAATCTTCAGCCCTTCCCACTTTTCCCCCCCCAGTTTTTCATTAACAGTATTCCTCTCCTCTCCGTTCTTTCTTTCCTATACATCACCTTACACAGCTATCCTAGACTTGGGTTAGCTTTTTTAGGCTCACGTGCTCAGCATTCTCTTCGCCCCTCGGCACCCTACGACTCTCCTCTTCGTGCAGTTGCTCTTGCGAGCTTTTCCCTTTCAACAATCACTTCACCCTCCAGCCCCCAGCCAGTTGCCATCTGTTTTGCCTTGGTTCGTATGTCTTGCCTAATGAGCTTGTCAACTTGGTACAGCAGGGAACATCTTTATACTGGTACAGTCTTTTAAGCTTATGGCACTTGTATTTATGTTTTGTAATGATTAATTAATTACACCATCAATGAAAAACTGATGGAGTTGCTACAGCATGCTAGAGCACGCTGCATGTCTATAAGAAGATGAAAGATCTTTTGTGCAAAGCTAGAGGTCGTGAAGAAGCCCTTTCATTCAGTAGTTTATTGGGTTTGTACGGTTAACTCAGTCACGCACAAGTCTTTCTCTCTGTGTTTCCATTTCCCAATTTATGAGATATCTCTTCTTTGGCAAAGTATTTAGAAAGCTATGATGACACACAATATAGATATCTACTTTTTAAAAAAATACAGACTTTTTTGCCAGGGGTAAAGAAACAGCAGTGTCATCTGAAACTTCTTAACTTATTAAAATATTAAGAATTCAAACTCTGCAACCCTTCAGGGCCTTGCCAGGTCCTCCGTGCCCTCCCCACTCTGGGGCCACTTCAACAGTAAAGGAAGAATGTTTTAAATAAGTCTGAAACATCTCCTGGGAGGGGTGGTTCTCACTTTAAGTAGTAAGAGCAGATGCAGAACTTGATTAAAGAGAACAGATGTTTGCAGTGCATTTTGCCTTTTAATTTTTTTAAATAGGCAAATTGAGTTTCAGTCACTCAAGTTTTATTTGATAACTTTCATGCTTGCTTAGTAATTACTAAGTGGGATATAAAAACTTAAGAGATTATTACACAAATGTCAAATGACTTTTCAAATGAATGTTTTGAAGTCCTTGTTTATTCTTTTCAAATAATCGTGATGCTATGTTTTATATGCATTTTTCAGCATTTAATCATGTTTTCTTTCTTTTCAGCTTCTTAATTAAATGAATTCAAGAGGGATTCATTTAGAGCTGCTTACCATGAAGATAAGCTATAACTGATACTATCTGCCCACCAACGTTACATGTATTCAAGAATCTTTTGTTGGTTCATTTGTTTTTGTGATAATTTATATAGTATGCTGCTAGAGAAATGAATGCAGTTTTATGCAATGAATGCGTAATTTATAGAAACATACAGTAAACACCTCATTGGGAAGCGCTAAAAAGTTATGTATATAGTGTGTTTAAGAATTTAAATAAATTTCATTATAATGGACTTCTGTTCAAAGCTTCCTCATTAACTTTAATACGTGAATCCAAATGATATTGCCAAGATTTTTCACCTGAAGTTTGTTATAAGGTTTTGAGATGTATTTTAGAACTGAACAAAATATCGTTGGCTCTTCAGCTACGATTAGAAGAAATACCATGGTGGAAACTATAATTTAATGACTACTTGCCATCTCTTTGCTTTGAAACGGTGTATGCATATATAGTCTCCGATCACCTCAGACATGTTGAGCCGTTAATATAAAATTATATTCCACGTATTTTCATCCTGTATTTCTTCTTTCCCTGGCTCAGCATTATTCGGAGTACGCGCGTTGCCAGTTCTTCTCTCTTTCATGCCAAAGGATGCAATTCAAAATGGTTTGTGGAATCTTGAAGGCAAGAAGGCTTAGATCTGTCTGAACTCAGATCCTTTTAACTGACTCTGTGGTGGCAAAATGGGAGGATGGGGGGCAACAATATTTTGTAATCCACAACACGCTTTTTTTCTCAAGCAGCAGCAGAAGGAATGTATTATCCTGAATGATATTTGTAAAGCAATACAGATGAGTCTTTTGGAACAGCAGTTACAGCAGTTGCCAGTTTTCTGTGTTCACCCTGCTTTGTGAAAAGCTTATGCAGGAATTTGTAATGCCATTTAAAAATGCCATTTTTGTAGCTGGTCTCATCTCATATTGTATGAATTGCTCATAAACCTTTGCATATGCCTACATAGTGTATTCTCCTAGTGAAAGATCTCAAGGCTACATCGTAATGAGATTAAGTATTTCAGCTTGTGATGAGGTAAAGTATGACTGCCTCCTGGAACACCTAGGAGATCTCGAATAATAACGAAATCAAAAGCAGCAGCTTGAGTAGTGCATGGGTACCAAGCATAAAAGGTATTCATGGGAGAGCCGCTCTATAACAGCAACCACATTACAGTTGGGTTAATACCATTTCAAGAGAGGACAGTGAAAGTGAAATCTGAACTAGTAAGTTGGAGCAATGTAGAAATAAAGGCAGTTAATAAAGCAAACAAAAAAACAACAACAAAAAAAGGAACAGTCCAAATAGCAAGATGCCTACAACCAGCCTGGGGGCTGTTAAATACTGTATTAGAAGCCCAGGTGAAACATGTGCCACAACTCAGAAAAAAAAAAAAAAAAGTAAAAAAATACTTATGTGGCTCAATGGGAAAGTTACTCAGAGGGAGTTCCGAGTTTTGAATGCTGGCAAGGGAAACAGGAAAGCTCACGGCACCTCACGGGTCAACTGTACACATAACAGGTCTGAAAAAGTAATATGAAGATGGTGGTCCTGGTGGTAGCATGGTAGCACAGAATTCTTTAAAAACATCAAAAGCAGAGGACCGGGCAGAGAACTAGTAAGAGAGCTGATGATAAAGGTCATCAAAGGAAGGTGCACCCACTGATAGAGACTGTGACAGAGAAGCCAAATTCTCCGTAGCAGCTAGGCCAGAAGATCTAGATCAATGTGGTCTCGCACCTTCTGTGCAATTGCTTTAAATAGGTAAGGTAGATGCTGGTAAGGTCTCAAGCCCAAATGGCATTTATCAAAGAGCTCTGAAGGAAGTCAGATGTGAGGTTGCAGAACTGCTGAGCGAGGTGCCTTCGCCCATCATTACAGATGGCCTCTGTGTCAGAGGACTGATGGATTGCCAACACAGCAGAGTCTAGAGGGAAGACTGAGCTACAGACCAATGAATAATTTCTGATCCTGATAGGACGGTCCGGTCTGCAATGGAGAGTAAGTTTACTGAGAGCAAGGGTAAACATAGTCAGCTGAGAAAGGTGTAGGACTTGTATAAAAGAGAATTTAAGTTCACAAAGCCTCTAGAGGGCTAAAATAGTGTCAGAAAAGCACATGCATAAAATCCTTTGGCAAGGCTTTATTAAAGAACCTAATCTGGAATTGGGAGAGATGTCCTTTTCATGACTTGAAAACCAATTAAAAGATACCAAGCAAAGGATACGGCTTAACGGTCACTTCTCATGACTCCCAAAGACTGATGAACACGTCTTCACCAGTGACCTGTAGAAGGGCATGTGCAGTGCAGCCTGCATTATAGATAAGCCAATATGGTGCTGTGCTGATGGGGAGAAAAGTCCACAAGAACTTCACAAAGCTTGATGAATGGGTACAGAGTTGGCAGGTGAGCATCAATGCATGTAGAGAAAAATGTATCATGCCTTATTCAGCTAAAACTCAGGAAAAAGACAGGAGAGTCATAATTTAATGGATTTTAACAGAATTGCCAGTGTGCACTGGCAGCCAAAGAGGAGATGTTTGGTGTCATCAGTAGGGGTATGGGTAACAAGACAGAGGAAAAAACATTGCAACTACACAAAATCCCTGTGTCCCTCCTTATGAAGTGACACTGAGAAGACCTGGAAAAGAAAACAATGAGGAGCGAGCGTGATTGTGGCTTACAAGTTTATAAATGCATCAGATAGATAGATAGTTAAGCTGAATACTAAACATTCACCACATCCTACAACACTAGAACCAAGGTGTAGCTTATTTAAAAGGAAGTACATCCTTACTGCTTTTTCAGACTCTCTGCCACGGGAGGTTGTGGAGCTAGATAATATCAGCAGGTTCAGACTACGGTCAGAAAATTCACAGTCACGGTTCCACAAGAAACTCTAAAGGTGAGGCAAGTATGCACTGTTTACCTCCTTAGTACAGGAATTCTGGATGATGGAGAGAGTATGAGGGAAATGGACCACATTCTCTCTGAATAGTATCTCCAGTCAGCCAGAACATTGACCTAGATGGGCTTTTGGTCTGACCTCCTAAGGCATTTTGTAAGCTGTGAAGGAGGAAGGCGGTGACATTAAGGAGACCTGTGTGATCTACTGCAACTTTTGTTCTCTCGGCAGCACAAACAAGCAGGCCGGGAAGGCACCAGCAGTCAAGGAGGAGGCAGACACAGGTATCGGCAGAGCAGGAGGATTAGAAGCATTTCAAAAGACCCCAGTCCCAAGGCATGTGGTCGGGCAAACCCTGTAGGAAAAAGAAGGGTACAAAATTGAGCAGAACACAAACACACAAAATAAAGTATTTCGATCTCAAGTGCCGAGTGACAAGAACACATACAACCACATTTAAAAATAGATACAGGAATGTGTCATTAACAACTTCAAGACATTTTCGTCCTGTGTGATGCATCAAAAATCTTGGGATCCTCTTTTGACGCTAATGCATGTTTTATGGAATGCTAGAGTGATTGCTATTTGTTGCAAGATGTCTTTCCTTCCCGTTGCCTTCGTAAGGAGCTGGTAACTCATCCTGTCGTGTTTTATAGGTGATCGCTTCCAGTGCCGTGACTTTATCACCCTAACTATGGCATTCACGGTAGCGTAGGGACAGGTTGGAGTTTGATTTAAAGAACAAACCGAAGCAGTGAGAAACACCACAGCTGTAGCACAGGCAATAAGAACTGCAAGCCTACACGCAGCAGGGAATACGGAGTCCTCCATTTCTTATGCTTGCTCTGCTGCGTGCTACCTGGCACATATGTTTGCACCCCACCAGGAGATATCCCCAGTTTGGATATTTTTCTGTAGACCTTAGCAAGCATCTTCAAAAGCTTTAGCTCCATTTTCTTCCATCCTTGTGTCCCTCCTTCCAGCAGCTTCTTCCTTGTGTGCTTTTTCTTTATCACAGGCCTTTATGTTTTTACACAGATCCAACTGATGTTTGAGGAAACCTTGTTCCACATTTTTATGGTTGCACCGTGTTAATTACATTAACTAGATGTTGATGTAATTACAATAACATCCAATAGGACCATTTAGATGAAAACGAAACGTTGTAGAAATCTGAAGGTAGAGCAAAGCCAGCAATATCTCTTAAAAGTACCCAGATTCTAAATGAGCAGGAGTGTGGCACTAAAACGCTTGATGGCATTTTTTCACTAGTTTGTGTTTGCAGCAGTGGATAAACTTGTAAAAAAAAAAAAAGAAATACATACTTGAGGATCAAAGCATAAAGATTTATAGGAGCAGAGCCCTGCAACTGCAGTTGCAAAGAAAGTGTAAAATAAACTTTTTTTTTTTTTAAATCACCATTCTTTTTTCAATCAAATTCAACTCCAGATACTCTTCAGAACAGCAAAATAAAACTCTCTCCCACAGTCGTGTGACATTAACAAGGCCCAGTGTCCTGTTAAGGATCGGGAACAGTCCACATGGATGCAGGTGTCTGCTCAGGCATACACAAACTGAGGAACCTCATCCTTAAAAGATTTAAGATGTCTTTAGACCAAGTTAGAAACTCTGGTATTTATTCTTCCACTTCTTTGTAATACATGAACAACTGAGTATGATTTTGCCCTTCATGTTTGGTAGTACGGAATAACTATATTCAAGAGAATATAGTTTTTGCCTGTGGGGAAAATGTAATACAGATGTATCCTTGCATGCTCTAATAGGAGCTGAATATTTTATACACTGGTTGAGGCTTTGGGTTTTTTATTTTTATCCCCCTATATTTTCCTGTCCTAGAGGAATTTCACCCCCATGCGTATCCCAGACACACGCACCCCTACACAAGAATGTCTCATTAGGAGGTCTTAATGAGAACTTAAAGAGTTCTTAGTTTTGGAGCTCTGACAACATCTTGTTAGAACCTCTCAAATCCAAGAGTAGACATTCACCCACGCACAGTCCATGTACGAACAGGAGCACTGTATGTTCTCCCCTGAAGTACAGATACAAGCTACACCAAGAGCTACGCGAGATCAGAGCTCGTAGTCTGCCGTGTGGCAAACTGAATCCAATGCCATCTATAGGGAAAGGTTAGGTCAAACACCTCAAGGCTTTTGCTTTCTCTGACATTGTCATATAAAACCAGTATCTGCAGGGGAACAAACCTGCGCAGAATGTTTTCTAATTTGATGTTACCCACGCTAAAAATCTTAATTCCATGTCCGCCCTTCACCCCAGTTAGCTATACTGTTACGCAAGATACAGCTAACATGAATAAGCACTTTCTTTGTACGTCGTAATAGGTATGTGATGCCGAAAGAAGCATCTTTCCATGTTTTCAAGGGAGGTTTGTATTGTGCATTAACATAGGTCAGTACATTTTATTTGAGATTAGTAACTTCCGTAACACTGGGCTGCGTGTTGGTCCCTCTAAAACTACTTGAATTAAATAGGGAATATTTCTCTGGTTCGTATTTCAACTTCCTGCCTTGCATTTTAAAAATGCTTCGCAAGTATAAACAGTAATGAAGAAGCCTCAGAAGTTCCCAAGTTGGAAAGCTTTGTTTTATCTTCTAATAGTTACATTTTAGCTTTAGGAGCCTTACTCTAGAGAGAAAAAAAAAGCCTCAAGGTAAGTCATTACTGAGGAGCGCTTCAGGCAAAAACAGTGGAAAATATGAGTTTATCTAGGCTGTAGCACACACACTTCCGTAAGTATTTGTTTCCCCTCTGGTAGCACTTGGTGCAGGAGTTTCATTCTCTGGGTTTAAGGATAGAGAACAGGAAGCTTTACATTATGTTTAAAGCAGGGCTGTTAGAGTCCTGTTCAGGTTTAGTTTGTTTTGTAATAGTATGTATTTTCACTAGCAATGGAGTCATTTTGCAGAATGAAGTTAAACAGAACTGCTTACTTACCTCAAAATATTTTTGTTGGTCAAGGCCAGTGGAAGTTATTGTTAGTATCAGAGGAAGCTCACAACCCGTTTTTGCCTCTGAGAGGGCTATCTACCACCAGCACATCTGATGGCAAGCAATAATGATGGCAGTCAACACTGAGGCTGGATTTGGCTGTCTGTGTCGATAGAAAGTCTTCCCTAGTTAAGTTATTTGGAGCTGGGAATGATTGTACCTGGTACAGAAGAGCCTTTAGCCCTTCCTTTCCTATAATTACTCTCCTCGGCTGTGTTTAACCAATTATTTTCCCCACCTCCCGCTTGGATAGGGTCACAGCAGGTTGATGGCCCTACTACTATGGCACTTAAAATCCTCATCAGCTAATTGCTGCTCAGGTGCCCTGTTTTCTCCAGGCTCTCCTCTTGCATCTCTGACTTGCTACTTTTAAGTCAGAGCCCCAGAGCTCGACTGGATTGTGCCGGGTCTTTTCTCAGAGAATGTCATTAGCTCCGGAGGTGTCCAGCCCCAGGCCAACACTCCCTCCCCTGGAGGTGGGGACACACTCCAACACACAGCATTTCCCATGGCCGCCTGACCCAAGCGGCCTCTCACCTTCACCGGCGTCCCTGCTGGTCTCCTCCTAAGGTGGTCCTCTCTCAGAAGAGGGCTTGGCTGGCCCAACGGCCCTGCCCTTTGAAGCAGAATGGTCTTTCCCTTTTCACAGCTTACGTATTACAAAACTAGAGGAATATATAAAAAACATACATAAAAAAGAGGAAACGAAGCTAAAAATCGTCCTCTGCTCTACGGTGTCACATCAGTCCAGAGAAACCTTCCTGCAGTTAGTGCCTGTTTATTTCTGGAGGGCAGGCTGAAGGCACAACAGAAGAGATACAGCTTTGCAAAAATAAAAGTTTGCAAACAGTATTTTCATGCAAATACTGCAATTACTTGCACCTAACATCTTAGAATCATAGAATTGTTTAGACTGGAAAAGGCCTTTAAGATCATCAAGTCCGACTGTTAACCTAGCACTGCCGTGTCCACCACCACTAATGCACGTCCCTCAGCACCACATCTACCCATCTTTTAAATACCTCCAGGGATGGTGCCTCAACCACTTCTCTGGGCAGCCTGTTCCAATGCTTGACAGCCCTTCCAGTGAAGAAATTTTTCCTGATATCCAATCTAAACCTCCCCTGGTACAACTTCAGGCTGTTTCCTCTTGTCCTATCGCCTGTCACTTGGGAGAAGAGACCAACACCCACCTGGCTACAACCTCTTTTGAGGTAGTTGTAGAGAGCGATAAGGTCTCTCTTGAGCCTCCTTTTCTCCAGGCCAAATCTTCAATTAACATACCATGCGACAAATACTTGAATACAGAGAACATGTAGAAAGAGCAGAGTAAGCACTTCCCGTTCAGTGAGAGCGGGATGCAGTCACAGCTCATTGGCTTTATAATGCTGCCTCTACCCTGAAGCCGTTGTAGGTTGATGTCAAACTTACCCTCACAGCTTAGTTATTTAGGAATTTTTATAAGTTCTGAGAATTTTAATGAGCATTTAAAATGCAGCAAGTTAAGAAATTGATGACGGTAAGGGTACAACTTCGTCCTACATGCCTTCCGGTAACCACATCTGTCAAAAGCCTCAGCCCAGCAGTGCCCAGTTCTCCCGTAAGAGCTGTCCCAGAGGAGTTTCCTCAAAGGAAAACAAGATTTCATTCGGGGTGTATAGATCCTTCCCCAGACCAGTGCCACAAAAAAAGTGCCTAAGCCACAGGTACACACATCGCAGCAAATCGTAAGACTACACTTTAGTTCACAGAATGAAACCAGTGAAAGCATTCATGCCAGTGCATCATGGTAGTAAGCAAAGTTGCTATCATCTATAGGAATGCAGAGAGACAACACTGAAAAGTCAAGCCACCACAGCTTTAGATACAGGATTTTTCACACTTTAAACTGTTGCCAGGTGAGGCAATTCTTAAGGAGTCAAGAAAATTAATTTTAAGTGGCTACACACTCAATTATCCAAATGTCATAAGGTCGCACGATCTCTGTCCGCACGTAGTTTCCTGCTAGGAGGAACCTGAAATCCCCATGGTTTCTCAGGGATGCTCAAGACATCAGTGTCCTCTGACAGACAAGTCCCGGTTACTCACATCCTAGTGTTTGTATCCATAAAAAAAACCCCACAGAAGCTACAACTCATGCTCTTCAGGGATACATTAATCATCATCAACAGGCCAAGCAGCTGATACAACCCCGGAACTATCGAGATACTGAGTTGCATTCAGATTTCTTTTTCTTGTAACACCCTCACCAGAAACCGCTTCCACGAAGCAGCCCCAAATAACCTACGGCTCTTTCCCTGTGTATTCAGGGACGTTTGAATGCCTCTGGGCTCTCTGTTTATTATGAAATCAAGTGGCATGAAAATCTGAAAAAACATTTTGATGACCGAGAGCTCTTCAACAGCAGTGCATAACATAAGAAGGGCATAGTATGTAACCAGCACGCAATAAACCAAGGTGTCCATATCCCATATTAAACCTGTCTTCTGCTTAAAACCCTCATTTCATGGTCTTTCTTCCAGCTTCCTTTCTTGCCAAACCTTAGGCATATTTAAAAACCCTCCAAATTTACTGTTCCTTTAAGAGGCTTTCTACTGCTATTCGTACACAAGTATCATCACTTTTCTTTCTGAAGTGGCTTAGTACTTTCAAGTGTCATTCACGCTGAGGGTATGATACCTGAAGAAGTGCATTAGGAGACTTTGGTTTCAGTTGGCCGTGCTTTCTGGGTTACTCTTCCTTCAAACACCTCTTCTGTCTGGTTCATTTCAGGAAAACATTAACATTCAATGTCATTACAGGCCTGAGCAGGTATTTATCATCCTTTTGAGGGAGGGAACTTCCTTTTTGCAGGTCGCAATTTTCGCGACGCTAATATAAATCAGCACCGAAGGGTGCTCTAGTGTGTCATGCATTAATAAAGACAAAAAGCTGGGCAAGATAATAGAGATAAATGAAGATGTATAACAGAATGCCTTGATACAGACGAGCTTTCAGCACGATTTGCAGGTGGGGTAAAGCCAGCAGCAGACCTCTCAGGAGTGTCAGAAGTCTCAAAGCAAGAGTTCTGCTCAATATGTAGATTTAGAATATTATTATGTCAGGGGATTTATAGGTAAATTGCAGCTACAAAATGGACTTTTGATACACACCAATCTCTCAGTTATCCCATGCTAGCTGCCGTTTACTAACGAGTATATTCATGCAAGCTTTCCTGGTGTCCGCAGTTGCCATGCTTCCCAAAACAACGTTTGTATTGTGAAGAAAAAAATGGAATTAGGCCTCATTCTCCCCACAAACATTATGTGCCTTCAGATATGTTATGTGCTGATAATCCTTTGTTTAAATTTATGTGCTAGTTGCACTCAACAGTGTATGGTATTCAGGTAAGTAGCTGAAAAGTCTACTCCTAAATAACATAATTAAAGCAGAAATCCATGTCTGTTATAAGGAACTGCTGGCATTCGGTGCCTAGTGCTGTAGCCTGCACAAAGAACCCAACTGCAGTATTTTCAGAAGTCAGAACACAAAATAAAGCTTTTGCATAATACTGATTGTAGGAAATGGCTGGGAAGAGTTCATTCAGCCCATACTCTGTACAGAGAGGATGCTGCAGGTGAGTTGAGCTTAACAGAACAACAATCTTCAGTGTTCTTACCTCCACCGAGGGAAGGTTTCTCTATTTCCAGATAGCCATAAAACAAAGAGTATCTGATGGTCTTTAGTGGAGAAGATGATAACCAAGTTTCTGAAATATTTAATTCAGCTCACCCAGAAAATTTAGTTGCCTTTCTAAATTGCTATCAGCATCTTGTTTGCTCTGTATGCCACCATCACCTCTCAGCTGGATTAAATGCAAATATTGCAAATTAGGTATTTTATCACATGGGCTACAACAGCTGATACAAGAGGCCGGGTCACGCCCCATACACAAACCAGCTAAGGTAAATAAAACAGATAGTCTTCTGCAATCAGCAGTAGTTTATTATTAAATATAGAATCAATCTCCAAAACCAAATCAGTTCCATGAAGTAATTTGAGGGGAAGAACCACCACAACATAAGTTGTTGCTCTCAACAATGAAATACTAGGAAACACCTAAGGAATGGCAGTACAAAGTCTTGGTTTCAGCTCTGATGGGTATTTGATTGCAATTATATTAAAACCCAATAATTAGCATGCGGGTTTTGTTGTTTTGTTTTTTCTGGTATTTTGTTTGGTTTTTTTGTTTTTTTAAAGACAGTATTTTTCATCAGGCAATAGCTTGTCACTTGCTGTGGCCTTTCAGTTCAGCACCAAATACCACACCTACTCTAGAACTAGGTGCCAAAAATTATACAAAAAGGTACAGGTGTTCTAAGCCATGACCCTTCAAAGGTGCATATACAAGCACATTTAAGTACAACTCCTTTATGAGCTTAAGAGGAATAGCTGCGTACTCAGAGCCATTGAGGAAGGTATTCAGATGTGTATACACAAGGCACAAATCAGAAAACACTAATCGCTTATCAGTTGCCGAGTAACATTGGGAACTGGAGAGCAATTTGTTAGCTTCTACATAGAGATAATACTTCTTAAGCACCTTGAAATGAAAGGTAATGTTCACAAATAGAGTATTACTGTTTTCTGATTAGTTTTATTTTTTTAAAAAGCAATAGTAAATCTTCAGGTTAAACCTCTTTACCTCATATGCATAATTTGTACATAAGTATACACCATAGTATTCCCTTGTTAAATCTAATAAAATCCAAAGCACTGGAAACTTATTGAGGTTTGATTGTGTTTCTTCAAGTACAGTTAATCATTAAAGAAGAGTAACTATCTCTTAGTGTTACTTATGTTTTTTCTTGAATTACTCTACTTTTCTTAGTACACAGTCAGCTTTTCTTGGTCCCGTCCAACATAACAGGATTCAACAAGAATTATCCATGAAATATTACTTAGGTCCTATAACGTCTCATCCTTTTAGCAGTTCATTGCTCTAAATTATCTAAAACATGTATTATATTTATCCTATTCAGCCTCAAGAAAACATTAATTTAAAAGCAAATCTGATTTTTGTTCACAAAAGGGACAATACTACACAATTAGTCATGTCCTCGGAGTAAATATTGTAGGACCAGAGGATATAGGAGTAATTTGGCTTGTGGATCTGACATGTAGCCTTCTATGTAATTAGGATTACAGCTTTATGGGATACATAATAATGAATAATCCTGGCTTATAAAAGCAACAATTACGTTTTACATGAATCTTTTCTTATGCAAAGTAATCCTCTTCCTACTTAGGAATAATTGATTGGTTACCAATTTGCTCAGTTTAGGAGACTGCTGGGCTGAGGAGTTCTTCACTCGTGCTTCCAGCGGGCACACGTTTCCAGTAATTATCAGTATCATCTTCAAATTCCTAATCAAAAATGGCACGGCAAGAACAAGAGTGCATAGTATTTCTGATAGAGATTAAATCAAGTTTAGAAGTCTCATACTGAAAAGCAATTTTACACTTACAAGTTTTGGCTCCTATACCCATTATTTCAGTTATTACTTCCAGCACAGTAAACCAGGACTATAAAAGCAAAAGGGAACAGGCAACATGGAACAGAAACACACGGAGCATTTCCAGTTATAAACGCAAGTTACGGGTTTCCATTATTTCCAAGCAGATGTGAGCCCAAGAAAATGGCAAAGGTGACTGGAATGTGGGTAAATAAAATCAATTGATCAAAATGAAAAGAAATAAGAGCCAATGCACCAATACGCTGTTCTTCAGTCCATCCGCATGGAATTGTCACGGATATTGCGATGGAAGGGAGAGGTTGGTTGCTCAGTTTGCTGAATGCCCATATGGTTTTGTTCAAGGCGAGCGCAGACAAAGCGGCAGCTTCGCTCCCAGTCAGACCCGTCCCCGGGAGGGGAGGGCACGACGCGCTCCCCGAGGGTGCTGCGCTTCTCCTGCTGGCACAGGCGTCTTAGAGAGCGGGGTCGGGCAGCAGGATGGGGAGAGACTAACCAAGTGGGGTATCTACAGCGTGGACGGGGGTTTAAGGAATTCTTAAGAGCAGAAGAGAGCAGATCCACACTTAAATCTCAGATAGGCTAGAGACATCTCATCCAAGGAGCACACAAGAGACCACGTAGTTTATTGGGACCTAAGGCAAAGAAAATCACCCGCTGTAGAAGGATATAGTGGGCATGGTAACTTAAGGTTAAATAACTCATATTTTGTTCCATTTTACGTAGCAGCCCTGCACTCTTATTCGGAGTACCTTAATAAACCTCAGCCTTTAAAAGTTGCAAGGCCTTTGGCATCCTAACTTCAAGGATAAGATAGAAACAGCTCGATTTCAGCTGCCTCTGATCAACTCAAGAAAACCAGGAATCTCAGAAAGACACAGCACTTGAAATAGCTTCACACAGCAATTCTCACAAAGGAAACTGGTATTTCTTCCTAATCGGTTCCTAGCAGACCACAAAAAGCCCTGAGTCCACAGGACATGCACCGAGCGCTTTGACAGAGAAAGCTAAGTTACAGGTGAGGTTTAGCTGCATGTTCATCTACCAATAATTTTCACAAAGCAACGCACCAGCACAACCCCAGCTCTGGGCTGAAATCCCACGGCTGTTCCTGGGACAGCCTTTGTCCTCCAGAAAATCCTCTCCAGCACAGAGGGCAGCTTCCCACAACAGTTCTCCCTGACACCGGTCACACACCACTCCTGCTCCTGAAATCAAAATCCTCCACATCCCTGAGCCTTCCCTGCTCTCTGCGAAGCTCCCCTGCTCTTTTATTCCCAGCAGCTGAGCCCATTTCCTTCGGCCCTGCTTTATCCATGAGGTTAACCCCGCTCTTGCCATGGCACGTTTGTAAAGCCTATCGGTGCAATGTATAAATGTTAATTGGAACCCTAAGTCCGGCTGCAATTGTTACATATCTGAGTTGTGGCTTCCTTTTAGAGTAGCTCAGTGAAAATTAGCATTGGTTATTTTAAACTGGTGCATCGGGTTTGCGTGGCAAGGTTTTGGTAGGGGGGGGGCTACAGGGGTGGCTTCTGTGAGAAGCTGCCAGAAGCTTTACCCATGTCTAACAATGCCAATGCCAGCTGGCTCCAAGATGGACCACAGCTGGCCAAGGCTGAGCCCATCGGCAATGGCAGTAGCGCCTCTGGGATAACACAGTTAAGATGGGGAACAACAGCAACCAGAGGAAAGGAGTGAGAATAAGTGAGAGCAACAACCCTGCAGACATCAAGGTCAGTGAAGGAGGAGGTGCTCCAAGCGCCGGAGCAGAATTTCCCCTGCAGCCTGTGGTGAAGACCGTGGTGAGACAGGCTGTCCACCTGCAGCTTATGGAGGTCCACGGTGGAGTAGATATCCACCTGCAGCCCATGGAGGTTAACGGTGGAACAGATCTCCACCTGCAGCCTGTGGAGGACCCTGCGCCAGAGCCGGCAGATGCCTGAAGGAGGCTGTGATGCAGTCGGGGGAAGAGCACGAGGAGGAAGGAGCAGCAGAGACAACGTGTGATGAACTGACCACAACCCCCATTCCCCATCCCCTTGTGCTGCGCGGGGGGAGGAGGCAGAGAAAAACAGGAGTGAAGTTGAGCCTGGGAAGAAGGGAGGGGTAGGGGAAAGGTGGTTTTAGATTTTTTTTCTTTTTTCTCATTAACCTACTCTCTTATTAATCTTATTAATAAAATAGATTAATTTCCCCAAGCCGAGTCTATTTTGCCTGTGATGGTAATTGCTGAGGGATCTCCCTGTCCTGATCTTGACCCACGAGGCTTTTGTCATATTTTCTCTCCCCCCATCCAGCTGAGGAGGGGAGTGACAGAGCGACTTTGGTGGGCACCTGGCGTCCAGCCAGGCTTAACTCACCACAACTGGAAATTCTTTCTCTAAAATACGTATATTAATTAATGTAATATAATTAGGAAAAGAACAGATATATCTTATTGGCTCATAGTAATTTTTTTTTACGGTTCTGTTTTCTTCAAAATAGGAAATGCTTCTGGAACTGCAAACACAGAGGGTTTGAAACTATCAATATGATTATAACAATGAAAGACATCACTTGCACTTCCTTTTTCTTTTTTTTGATTGACATCATTGCACTTACTAATATATCTAAGCTATTGCCGGAGTCTCCTGCAAAGGGTGCGTTCATTAAATTTTAAAGCTCGGGTGTGCAGTGAGTGACTGTCTGCGAAATGAAAGCTCTGTTCTAGTGAGATTCAAAGCTGAATACAAGCTCAAAGGAAAATTGCCTCTCTTGTCAAATCCTTCTTAAAACTTTGAGCAGATTTCCGCTTAATCATCTTCAAATTCACTTGCCTCCTAAACCGGAGATGCTTATTTGTCACAGAGGCAAGACTATTTTGTATTTATTATTGAAGCTGGGCACCAATTCCAGGTTGATTGTCAATAACTGGATACCTTGATCTGACGCAGTCCTGAAAGTGACGTTTATAACATTTGGAAAAAAAAAAAAAAGGGAATCTGCAGGACTCTAGCTATAAATATACAGGAGGCTCCTATTTTTCAGGCTCTGGCTACCAATGTATCTCTTGAAAACAGTTTTCATGAGCTTGTTGGGAAAGTATTATGCCAAATGCTTTATGTATTGGGGTTTTTTTTCTTTGATCTAATTCCCTTTGATCTAACAGCTAGTGTTTAATTAAGACTAATCTTTGCTAATGAAAAGGAAAAAAAAAATCACAAAAGAGAAAATTAATGGTCATACCGTCACACATAGGTCACCCCCTGACAAGTTCTGCAGCTTTTTCAATGTGAACGCGTTTGATGGACTTACTGCCTGCCATTATGGCTCCTGTCCAATGTCACAGGGGTACAGTCCATCAAAGTAACAGTTCGTGAAGTATGTTGTACTGGCGCTAGCTGCCAGGGTGAGAGAAGTAGTTACGCTGTTGAGCAGCTCTGTGGCTGAATCCATTTCTTTCTTCTCCCTTTGCAGTAACAGAGAAAAGCATTAAGAAAAAATTCTAACAACGTTAAGGAATGCTCCTGTCCTCACAACTCCAAATGTTGCATCCTTTGCTAATTGCACAGAAGGACTGGAAAGTTTGTGGGAAGAAAAATAAAAATAAATAAAAATAATACAAGTTTGGTTGCTGAGTGGGCTGAACCAGTAGGTGACTTCCTGTGGTTACATGGCTCTCTGCAGGGCCGCCCAGGTGGACACCACCTATCTCCTGCAAAAGCCCTCGCTGAGTGCCTGCAGGGATCCAGCACAAATCTGGATAGCCACTCCATTTGGTACCCTCTCACCTTTCCCACCAATGCTTCCTGTCCTCCCCCAGGTGTAGACACCATTACCTGGACCCATCTCCGTGATCAAAGAGCTGCCACCACTCTGGCCCAGCTGAGACGTGGAGGGATGACGGGAAAGAGGGAGCACAGCATCACTCAGGGTACACCCACTGGAGGACACCCGCTCTGCACACAGCTCCCACACCACCTCCAGCTGGAGGTCTCCTGGAGGAGCCACCGCCACACGTTCCCCAGACTCTTCCCTTCCTTACCTACAGGGTTTCCTGACTCTGGAGGCAGCTCCAAGTATCTCTGCCCAGAACGAGGAGCTCGCTTTCCCATGAATCAGAAAACATGGAAAATTCTCTATGGAGTGGTTACTTTAAGGGCTTATTTCCTGAACTCCATGCATTTCACCTTAATTGAATAATAATAAAAAACTTGCAACATTTCTCATATTGCATCCCACAAACTGCATTCATTCTGTAGGCTGGAGAAGGCTGGGCCCTGAAGTTGTCTAAAGGAATAAAAAAATTTAGTTCTTTCTATGAACATCAAGAAAACAAATAAAAATTAGCAAAGTGTTTATCCTAGAGAAATGTGCAAGTCACAGTTTTGGGTTTGCCCATGTAATTTGTAAGTTGTGATATGACCAAGGAAAATGAGAGCTTTTGATGCCAAAATCTGAGCCTACCAGGAACTATTAATCAGTTGAATGAATAAAATAAAATAGAGCAAACCAGAACAGAATAGAATAGAACTGAATAGAGCAGAAGAGAACAGAATGATAAAGTGAAATGAAAAGAAATTAAATTAAATACAATAAATAAAATAAAATATTTTTAAATTAAATTAAAATATTTAATAAAATAAAATAAAGTATTAATAATAAATTAACTGAAAAACGTTCATATTAAATATAACTTACTGCTGGAGACTAATCAATATATGTTACGAAATCTTCTATTAACTTTAGTGGTACTGCTTCTAAGCTGTGTCTAATAAGAAGTAAAAGAGTACCACAACTGATAAACTTATCCACCATTTGCAATTACACATAAATTTTTTGTGGAAAAAAAAATCATAGCTGCAAAATTTGACTGCAAAATAAAATTATAAATTGTGCAAATATTTTGAGGAAATTAGCTGTGAATTGTAAATGGGTTTTGATTATTTATGTGTTTTTAAGTGTTTCCTTAAATGCTTGTTGATAACTTTTTTTGGTTAGTTAAGCTATACATTTATAAAATGCGTATTACTGCAGGGAATGATCTTCCTTCTTCCATTCTGTATGCTACTTTTGAACAAAAATGCTGATCAGTTCAGAGGGAAACTTGACTATTTTAAAGTTTCGTAAAATATGATTCTAAAAACCCCTGTTTATGCTGATAGCATTTTGAATAGTGTCTGCACTTATCAGTGTGTTCCCAAAGTAATAACCTTCATAACTGTTTGGTAGATTGATGCGGCAGAGATCCGTTACCAGGAGTCTTTGCTTTCTGATCTTCTTCCCCTCTGACCGCTGTTTGTACTGCAACAGCTCCTCTATTTTGCCCCAATAAGTGTTGTTTCCCAAGTAACATAATGAAACATCACTGACCACTGAATTTTGGGGTTTCCCCCCCCCGCCCCAACATGTCCTTCACGTTTTGTTTCACATTTAATTTTACTTGTTTCTCTTGTGGTCTCACCCGGTCAGGACTGGTAACGTGCCGTGTATCAGAGCATGCGGCTACTGGGGAAACAGCTGTAACGCTCCTCCCTCCCCCTCAGAGCACCACAGAAACCAGTGCATGAGGTGCGTCAGCGCATTTTGAAATATTTGTAAATATTTGTGGCTATATGTTTGCCATTAAGTTCCAGGGACCTGGAATTTCCAACCGTGATTGTTCTGAAACAGTACAAATACGATGAGCCTCACCTAAGTCCTACCACACATCTCACCCTTCCGCTTTTCTAGACTTTTAAAGATAACAAACCAGTTAGACTGCACATCACTTTTTGAGAAGGGGAATGGTAACGTAATGAATTATTTTGAACTTTTAAAAGGAAACATCAACTTTGCAGATGTTTATTTTCTAAGCACGTAAATATTCCCACCGATCTAGCTGCATCTGCCTCACTTCATCTGCGTCCCATAGCATCATTATATCGTCTCGTTAAACAACTGCTGCATCCCAAAGGTCTTTGCGCTTGTTTGACAGCCAGAGTAATGCCTGCATGCATCACTTGTAAGGGGCCTTGGGATCTTCCACACAGGAGAGTGCTGAGCCTTATCGTAACTATTCTTCCATATGTTTTGGAGGTTTGTCGATCACTGATATTATCAGAATTACTTCTTACGACTACTTGCCTCAAGAGGAGAAATCGGTTCTAATATTTCCGCTGATCCATGGAGGAGCAGTAAAGCAAGGGGGAAAAAGATATGAATGTACTTGAAGAATGAAGATAAGTTTCTCTGATGATGATGTAGGGGGATGTTTTGCTCATGACTGTCTCTGCCTCTTAATTTGCATTCTTTATATTCTGCAAAGAAAAAGGAGCTGCGATTCATAACTACCTTTGTTTGTTTCTCACCAAATTCCTTGGGATTTACCCATCACAGGAAAAGTTTTAATTGCATTGTCAGTATTCATTAAACTGCGTTTTGACTTGAAATTCATTTTCTGTCATGAATGGAAAACTTAAAAACATTATAGTTCCTTTAGGAAAGCTACATGAATTCCTTTAACCATGAGAACTGACGTTTTACAGGCTGAAAAGAGGCAACAAATCTGACTTTGTAAATACTTAGCACAAAAATTGATGTAAACAATAATACGAGCAAGCATTTATAGAATCTGAAAGATAAGTAAACGTTGGATAAGTGAGCAAAGAAAAAAGGCCTTGAGAAGTGGAGAACTGCCAAAATGAAATAACCTACTGCTGTCAATAGCTTAGCCATAGAGAAAACCTGCTCCCTGACTCACCCTGCTTTTGTTAGCACAGGCTGGGCGTTCCAGGCAGGATGGAACGAGCAAGATGACAAAACCCAGAAAGAGCCAGGAAATGTCAGCGGTGAGACACAGTGAGCGACCACTCCTTCATCTAGACTCCTGACCACATTTTAAGTTAGAGAGAGAGATATTTACAGTGTTAACAGCAGCAAGTACACAGTAAGTCTCACCTAACTCAAACTCTATTTCAGTTTAATCTCTGTCAACTTGTTTTTCTTACTTCTGGTGTTAGAAAGAAGGAGATGGTGGCGGTGGTGGCCTCAGAGAGGACATCCAGTGTGAGAATCCAGATTATGGGATTGATTGCATCTACATTCAAAAGCCCTAGTCAGAGAAATTAATTTATGATATTCTCCATTTAACCAAATTCCTCAGCACATTATGTTCTCCGAAGTCTAATTAACCATTAGGTTATACATATTCTTTTAAGTGTAGGCTCATTATAACTTCCCCCTCAGGTATTTAACATCTCTGGATGCCCACTGTACTTTAATTTAAATTTTAATTTATTTTTTTTATTAAATTTGATCCAGCGATCAGAGAAACCTGACTGATTTTAGACACTTTGGTTATAGTTTTTGAACTAAGTCTTTGGCTGTTCTTTCTGCTGATTTACAGCAGATGACAGGTGATTAAAGCTCCATGTGTCCAATCACCAAGAAGTTATTTCCCTTTCTGCATTCCCTGATTGACAGGAAAGGTGAGAAATGAAAGTTCAAACAGACTGTAGCAAATGAGATAATTTTAAATTTACCACTGGGCAGAGAAAGCAGCACTTCACATTACCAAACAGAGAAAAAGTAGTGCCCCAACTGTCAAAATTTTGACACTGTCAGAATCTTTATCCAATTATGGCATTGATATTCTTTTTGATAGCAGGAACTAAGACGTGATTATGATGTGTCCTGGATTCAACAAAATGCATCGCATGATTTTTTTGGTGTGCCCTTTAGAGATTTATAGGCTTTTTAATGCTGTGCAAAATTCAGAAAATCAATGGGGAGGGGAGGGGAGGGGAGGGAAGGGGAAAAGAAAAAGAAAAAGAAAAAGGGGGCAAGGGGGAAGGGAAGGGGAAAGGGAAGGGGGAGGGAGAGGGGAAGGGGAAGGGGAAAGGAAGAGACGCTTGAGATACTTGTAGAAATAATTCCAGATGGAAAACAAAACTAAAAGATAGATGAGGTAACAACACTAGAATACAATCAGAAGCCGTTTTGCTTGTTCTTGTAACTTGTTTGAGGGATGCTCAACCAGGAATCTCTGTTTAAATTCAGGGGACCCATTAGACAGGGAGACAGAGAGAGTATGCCCATGGCAGAAATGGAGACTGCTGTAGCCAAACAGTCTCTCGTCACTGAAGGTATTCAGGAGTTTCACATGCACGGACTTCTCTTCTTTAATCCCTAGTGGTGTCCCTGGATTGAGAAATAATTGTACTGGGATTACATGAGTCAACTTGTTCCAGTTTGACAACCCATCACACAAGCACTTGCATCATGTATAGGTATGGAGAAATATGCACACAACTATGATGCAAATTCAGGCGCCTTTGGAAAGAGTACGGAGAATTCATATTTCTTGATTATGCCTCTCAAGGGACACTAACTGAACAATATCCCTTCTCACTCGTTAGGCTGAAATTCTATTTCAGTGTAAACTAAGCTTATTAAGTTTCCTAGGCTTTTCGCTCTTCAACTTAGCCAGAAGACAACAGTTTGGGTCAAATTTGGACTCCTGCTCTTGTCTGGCAAGTACTTAAACTCAGTATTTGAAATCATCATTGCCTAATCAAATACTCCTAGTAATTTAGAGTGCAGCATACTTGGTATTCTCATCTAGACAAACCAGGTAACCAGGATTCTTTAAAGACTTTAAATTTGTTTGGTTTTCCTGAAAGGAGGTTTGCTGTATGTGAAATTCATTAGGCTGTGACTTAACCAACTAATATTAGAACTTCGTGCCTTGACTGTAATGTTATATGAATCTAATGCCATTGGAATATTAGTTCTAGTGGTTATCCATGTCTGCAGAAATAATTCCTGTTACTGTCACATCTATACACCAGAAACAAAAAACAAAGATCAAATCCTGATGAGTGAGATGCAAGCAAATTTCATTTGTCTCGGTGTCTTTGAGCCTAAATAAGTATGCACAGCATCCACTTTTTTTAGGAGTCTCTTGAGCAGACAATCAGGATTCCATGAGATTACATTTCCTGCTTCAGTGAATATTTGCGAATGTATTGACCCACTTCATCTCATTTGGGATTATTCTGAGTCTTGGAAGACCGAGTGAAAGAAAAATGTAGTTAGCAGGCTACACCTGAACTACACAGTGTGGTGATTCTCAAGCAGGAAACCAGTGGCAAGTGACTAATAAGCACTGTAGGTAGAGTTATGCTCTTTTATTATACATTCTCTGAAAACACTGGGCCTGCTTCCCACTGCAGCGTGCTCCCGGTGATGCAGAGAAGGAACGCAATGCCTCCTCACTTTCAACAACTCGTGTCACAGTCTCAGAAATCCAGAGGCAGGTTGCCTCGGGAGCTTGTAATGGTTAATGTTGTGTTCCAGGCACGATTTTATTCTATGTTTTTAACCCTGGGAATAATTCTTGTCTATGAATTCCCCCATGATCTTGGGCTCAGCTGAAAATGCTAAAGTGTTGGAAAGCTTTTGCTAGCAGAATAAGAAAAACACTTTTATACTTTATAAATTTACAGGTTTTTATTTCAGTCCCAATTTTCTTCTATATTGCAAATGATTCGACTCTTTGCCTTTGAGATAAATGCAATAGGAATAACCCAAATTTTTATCTAAGCAATTTTAATATCCATGTGCAGTGTATTCAGTGCTAGATTTGGTCATGTTCCAGGATCATAACCGCCTTACAGCAGGGGCTGTCTTTGAAAGTGCTGTGGGATCTAACCTTGAAATACTTCTCTAGTAAGACAATATTTTTTTATATTTTTCTCAAAAATTAGCTACTTGGTCAGGCTTTATCTTTTTTTAAATGGCACTTTTGTAGCTGAAGAGCTTATGGTACTACTGGGTCCACCTCATTTCCCCTATTACCCAGTCTGTATGGTGGAATTTCAGGACAGTGCATCCTCTTTCCTATAACACATTTGGAAATAGTCTTCTGTCTCCCCATTTAAGTGATTAAGCTTTCCTATTTAAAAAAAGTTTAATATTGTGAGGCTACAGGGATTTGTACAAAATTTCTTTTAATATGTCAAAGATTTCTTAGTTCTAGCGTTATCCATGAAAGGCAAGAAATGTGAAACATAAGCTCTGTCCTCTGTGGGCAGAATGCCTCTGGCAGCTAAAACTGAAGGAATGGACTTCGTTACCCTACATCTCCAAAACAGCAATAGTTGCAAAAGTCACAATATTGCCTTAAGGTTATTTCTTATCTTACCAAATGCCTTCAGGGGACAGTCGATCTTTGTTCTCTCTCACACAGTGAAATACAGTTCACATTTCGTTTATTAAGGGAAGGAGAGGTAAGAAATTTTTATATATTTTTACCTCCTCAGAAACAGGTTTATGTAAACTTTCATATTTGTACAAGAACATAAACAAAATGGATATGCAATAAAAGAGAGGAGTGTTGGTTTAAGAAATATTATTCAGCAGTGAATATTTTCCAGTTTATTGATGGCTGGCTTATTTGTATCACTTAAGGTGACACATCTACCTTTCTCACTATTATAATGTCCTTTGTAGTCATGACACAGTAGATGGTATTAAGAGAAAGCAAAGAGTACGACAGCTTGCTTATTTTTCTCCTTTAATAAAAACTGTGCATTTAAAAGTAACTGTAATCCAACCATTTAAAGTCTGCTCAATGCTTTTCAGTTTGAAATTGTGTCTAGTAAAAAATGTTGGCAACAATTCTGATAAAGACTTCCATCTGAATTTCAGCAATCTAGCGATCTGGTTCTCAATGCCAGAGGTAGCTTCCACTACTTAGAGTAAACAGGAATAGCTGGAATCTGGGTATAGACAGACACAGAAGACGTCAAATATAACAGAAGTATTTTATGCTTTACTATAAACACAGCTATATAAGCCATTCCAAAGTTAAACCAAAGATGAAATATTATTTTTTTACATGAAAAGTAGATGTGCTGGGCTAAGACTGAAGAGAGCTGGGGGATGATGGGCTATCATTTTAACAGCATCTAAGGTATCAAAAGGACTTGCGATGAAGAGCGAACCAAACCACTGCCGATGTTTGGGCAGTTGTGTAGTCTATAGGTCCAACTTCCGAACACCATTTCTAGCATCATTCTAGCCCAAGACAGCTGTCATGACTAAATGTTCATTTTGTATGGCAAATATAAAAAATACTAATGCTCTTATGATTTTCATTATACATTTAGTAATTTTGATTCAATGCAGGAGGCAAGGTGGAGGGAGATGGCTGGAAGGAAGTAACCAAGGTGGAGATGTGCAGTAGGAAGGACTTTCCACCTTCAGGGACAGTGAAATCACCAAGGCGATTTGGAAAGTTGAGCTTTCTGTCATAGGAAAAGAAGAGAGAGGGGAAAAATATGCCTTTAATGTTAATAACACACCGGTTTCTGTATAGGTAAATGGCATTAGGAAAAAGCAATGTAGTTTGAGAGCCAACAGAAGGTGAGCAGAGACCCTCACAGTAATGCCTGTGGGCAAGAGAGGAATGTTCATGAATACTCTCTATGTTAGCTCCGAGAGGAGTAAGAAATCAAACAATGAGCCAGACTGAACAAAAGCAGAGGGTAATTTACCTTCTGAAAAAGGGGAGGAAAAGAGAAGTACAGAGAAAGCTGTTCTGTTAGATATTTCATCACTTGTCAAGATAGTGTCCACTAATTATTGAACCAGCACGTGACCCAAGCAGGGAAAAGTGGCTTCCAATATTGCTACAACACTCTACAGTTCATGGCCTATCCCTGCCATCATATTCTATATGCTGCTTGGGATATAGCTCTTTGATCTGTTCAGATGTCCAAAAAATTTCTGCCTAGTGTTTGTTTCATGCTTCTTTTTGTGATCTACTTCAATAGAGAAATATCATGTTTTCTGGCATGTAGTTCCAGCTCTCAAAGTGTTTAAGTGCAAGTTCAGAAGGACCTGGGCCTAAAGCATCTTCTTTTATAGCGGTGAGGACAGGCCACCTGGAGAGTGAAGGCATCCTGGTTCTCACTGAGCTGGAGGCTTCACAGGAGCCAAGGAGAAACCACGTTTCATAAAAGCTGTGTCCTGCCTTTCCACAAGTCTGTGACTTCCACTCTGTCATGAAGTAATCATAGGGATTACTGCCTCCCACAGAACCAACGTCCTACATCTAGACAGAAATAAGTGCTCCTGTCTCCCTGCTTCTCCTGAATTCGGACTTCTGTGGGTACAGGGATGCAGGCTTGGGGTGACCCCAGCCTGAGATGCAAGATGGGTCTGAGATGCTGCAGATCATCAGGACTTTGCAAGTAGGAGTGGTGCTGCTCTGGAGCCAGCCTGCTCCACCTGGAGTCACACCAGGGATCAGGGTAAGTAGGGCTCCTGCAAGCACAGCAAGCACAGGGAGGGGCCCGTTCTCCAGGGTGAACCTAGGGGCAGGAAAAAGAAGAATGCTTCATCAGAAATACCGTTTTCCACTATATAACACCAGTCTTTCTCCCTTCATTTTCTAGTAAGCCTCATATTTCTAGCCCTTTATTTACATTTCCTTTTGAAGGGTTAATCCTGATCATGAGTACAGCATGCGGGCACTGGCGAGAATACTTTTTATGGTAAAATCTGGAGCAAATACGCAGCCATGTGTAGCACCGTATGATTCATTTTATTTTTATCCAGATCACAGCAACATTTATAGTGACTGCCAATATGCAATTCCCATTTAAACTAAAAGAGCTAGTATGCTCTGATGTATTTCAAGTAATGTCTGACTGACTTTCTTATCATGCTATGAAGAATGCCATCAGCATCTCTATTGTATGGCGGTTTTTACCTGTGGTTACAGCCTATATGAGTAAATACAGGTCCTAATCTTAGAAAAAAGGAGATCAATACCTTTTTGAAGAGGAACATAATGAAGACGATCAGTAAGTTTCACAGGGGATCACTGTTCCTGCTAATTGGCAGTTATCCTAGAAAAGGAAAATACAATAACATAATGAATTATATAAGCTATACTATACTGATGTTTCAGGATCTTTATGCTCCTTTTAATCTTCTATTCTACAAATATCTCTTGAACTAAGGAAAAAAACATCAGGAAGTTTCCCAAAAGAGAAGAATGCTATTACTAAGAGCACGGCCTTTCTGACAAGTGCCGACTGACAGTGCCAATGATTCTATCTGCATACATAAAATATAGCAACGTCTTGTGAAGAACGTGATGTTCAAATTCTGTTATAAATTTTAATTTGGTAGATGGTATGTGCAATATGGTAGATGACTGTGCAAAAATAGTTACTTTTATTTGCCTGTGCACATCAGCTTTGTGAATTCTGAGAGACAGTGATTATGTCAATACATGAGTGTCAATACAACTAACTATGAACTTCAGTTAAGTCTGATTTATTTTTGGTGATGAATATTGAAAGTGAGTAATCCAATGCATCAGTTGTGACAATACAAACAGGCTGATTGCGTGTGTACCTAGCACTGGGGCAGGCAATTCTGCTGCAGATCCAATCTTATTATCAGTTTGGGGAGGAAGTCTGTTGCATACAAACTCTACTGCATACTTAATGACGGAAGGAATCCCCTTGGACCAATTAAATTTTTTGTTTACATCCCCGTTAGGTAAAGTTGTTTCCCAGTTTGGCATTACTTACCGCAGTTATGCAGCCGATGCAGGATTTATTGCTCATATGTTTTTCAGCAGTCATAAATCTAACATATTCAGAGAGCTTTTTCTTAGCAATCCAAAATGAAATGATCAATTTTTTAAGCTGCTACATATTCCTGACTATTAGATCCAAACCCATACTCTTTCTGTCACCAGAGTTTATGATGTTTGACACTTTGAATGGAATATAAATTAACTTCATTAACTAACTTTGGTTTGTGTTGTCTTAAGTTTAGAAATGGTGTATGGGCTGTGAAAGGATACATTACTTTTTAATAGATCTAGGGAAAATGTGTGTGTGGGTGGGGGTAGGTAGAATGTTACAGAAGGACATAATCTTGCCAAAGAAGTTACTTCCAGTGAAGTTACACCAACATTGAAGTTGACCTGCAATTTTCACTCCACAATGAATCATTTAAAGAAAAGAAAACACTACAACTTTCATTTTCTTGCTGTTACAGAAACTTCAAGAAATTGTAAAACTGTACAGTGAGGTTTTTTTACCTTTTATCCATTTGGGGGAGTACATTTAATTCATACGGCTCAGCTGACACAGGTTGTGCCTTAGAAGGCAGAAACCACAGGTTTTGTAGCTAATACTGTTAAAACAACATCTGACTCTTCACTCCTGACAGGGATCTTCAGAGTCTTCAGAAGAGGGAGTTGCTGTAGGGAAATGCGGCAGATAACAAATGGGATGGGAAGGACTGAGGTGCTTCCACCTGCACATCTGAAATTGGCAATAAATACTGAACATGAATGAAGCCTACACAAAATCATGCACAGGAAAACGATTTGCATATTTCAAGTGTGGATAAACAGCGACCACCTTACAGACTCTTCTTGTCCATGACAGTCTCGACTTTGCTGAAGGGAAAATGAATGTGAAATGAAATAGTGGTAGGGGTTTCATTTGTTTCTTTTTTTTCACCCGAATTGTTTTCAGTCCAAGTAAGTATATTAAGTACTGGTGTTAACCGCCACTCTGTAGGAGCAGTACAGTTTATATTCTCCTTTATTGAAATATTCTAGTCAATGGCTATATGTCAGTCTCATATCATATTGTTTCAATATTCATTAGTATTGCAGAGGTTTAGGTGTGCTGGAGGACAGAAAGTCATATCCAGCTTTGAATAGAATGGCCAAAACGAAGCATTATCTTGACAAAAAGTCCCAAATCCCTGGAATTGAATCTGGATTTCAGAGAGGCATGAAAACTGCACCATCCGCTTTCTGTAAATTCCACTCTTCCAGTTTAATTAACTTTCATATTTTATTTGGCTTCAAAGGCATTTGATCAGGTGCAACTTGAATATTGTAGCTAGATCTTCCAAGACACAACAGAATATCTAGTTCTGCTTTCACTGTGCTCTAAGGTCTACTTGCACTTACCCAAATGACAGCAGGATCATACCCCGTAACAGATAATTCCCTGGCAGGCAGGGAAGAAGACTAAAATTCAGTTTTAGTCCATAATTCTTTTCCTCACTGGGGTTGGTCTGGCTGGGATAGAGTTAGCTCTCTTTATAGCAGCCTGTACGGTGCTGTGGTTTTGATTTGTGACTAAAGCGGTGGTGTTGTTAACACACTGATGTTTTAGCTATTGCCGAACGGTACTTGCATGGTGTCAAGGCTTTCTCTGTTTTTCACTCTGCCCCTGCAATGAGTAGGCTGGGGGGCGAGCAAGAGGTTGGGAGGGGACACGGCCAGGACAGCTGAGCTGAATTGACCAAAGGGGTGTTCCATCCCACGTAACATTTTGCTCATAATAAAAACTAGTGGGGTAGACTTCCCAAGGTGGCCGTTGTCCAGAGCCTGGCTGGGTGCTGGTCTGCTTGTGAGAGGAGTGAGTGATTGCCTTTGCATCACTGGTTTGGTTTTGGTCCTTCTTTCATTTATTAAACTGCCTTTATCTCGACCCATGCGTTTTTCTCGCTTTTGCTCTTCCAGTTCTTTTCCCCATCCTGCTGGGGGCAGCAAGTGAGCGAGTGGCTGGGTGGGTGCCCAGTGGCTGTGTGGAGTCACTTAGAGCCCTGTTTTTCACAAACTCCCCAAGTTGCACTGTATTTAACTTGAAAATATTTTAAAGGTAGACCAATATGATGAGGGCTACTGTAATCCTACTCTATTGGCATCCGATTTATTACTAATATTTATATTTGGCATAATGTCAATGTAGCCCAGGGGCAGAAATAGCAGTGAGACACTCTCTGAAAAGCATTTCTAGCTCCTAAAGATAACCAAACAATCGTGGACAGGCATACATAACACATCCAGCCACACCTGGAGGCAAACTTGCTGAGCATAAAAGTGATGATTTTTTTTGCCCAAAACAAATGTCATAGGTATATTGGAAAAAATAATGGAATGCAGACCACGCTTCCCAAGATGGACTTTTAATTGCATACTTTTATTTCTTTGTCAGTAACTACATCATTGCTTTTCTGTGTATGACATGCTAAGGTGCTATACAATGCCAACTGAACACAGACAGTTAATCCCTAGAACTTGCAAATTCAGGTGGCTTCTCATATTATACTATAAACATCAATGACAATGTCTGGACATAGATTATAAGATTTCATTTTTAGACTCTAATTTTCCAAGCGGTGCAAATACCTCCCCTAAATTTTGCATTATTTTTTTTTTTTTGTAGCTAAACTTTGTCCATGTACAAATGTAGTCACATTGCTCAACTGAGAAACTACGTCAGAAAATTCATTCCATAGTCTGTATCGTAATATTCTTGCTATTTTTTTTTTTTCTTGTACTCTATATTATTGTGGTTAAAACTTCAAGTGTATGGTGCAAATATCCCAGTGTGTACAGGGCTTAGAACTCAAACAGCCTTTACCACTTTATTTTCACATCTTTTACTTTGGGATAAGTTTGGGCAAATAAAACAAAGTTACATTCAATAATGTATGCCATATATGTTATATCACATACGCTTACATTTCTGAATTCTTGCAGTATATTCATATACCTACACATCAATTTCAAAATTACTGTTGAAGCAATGCAACATTTTAAAAGGTGTTGTGATAAAGAACCATAGCAGCTCAGGGCATTTCTGTCCAAGTTGTTTTCCATTAAAGGTATTGTTTGATATCATTCATCTTCAACATGTTGTGTTTCCTTTGGGCTTCTATTACTATACCTGCTATGTCAGTCCCATTGTCGCAATGACAGTGATTTATCGAGCACATTAAATCTGCAGTATCTCTGGCTAGAAAAGCTAGTTTTTCAAATATTAAATCTCAGATGTGTCACATTTAACCTGCCCTGAACTCCTGAAGCAACTGTGTGCTGCTTTTAAAAAAAAATCAAATTTGCTTTTATTAGCAAACTTTTTTACCTTAGTGTAAAATAGAGAGCATTATCAGCTGCTGAAGTAAGAGGTGTCATAGAAGCATAAGAATTACTTATACAAGGAAAGCCAACTTATCCCAAAGAGTCTGTCCCTCTTAAGCTTATCTTACCCCTTACCCTCTGATATGTCACTGTCTCCTTCAATTTTCTCTCTCCATAGAAATGTCTAGCTGTCTCTTAAGATGGTTTCTGCCATTTGCCTCCCTGGGCACAGGGTACCAGGCTGAGCAGGTTAGCTTGTGTTACTTTGTCAAACCAATTCCTGATTTAGAGCTATCTATTAGATCATCTTGAAGTCTTCCCTTTTTCTGTGATCACTAATGTTGACACATCTAAGAGAGCACAGAGAGGAACATAAAAGACTACAAGAAGATGCTAAAGGAAAGATGAAAAGAGCAGGGCACATTTAGCTTTGTCAGATATAAATGAATAGATGCAAGATGACAGATACTCAAAGTACAAGTGTAAGGAGTTAGAAGAATTTTTCAGGTTGGTCAGAAGGAAATGATCAGCATTCATGGAATAACTGTATATGATTGATGCTTTTATAATCGTATATATAATGGTGTCAAGTGTTTTCTGAACACAATAGGAAAGAAAAGTTTCTGTTCTGAAGAGCTTGAAATCTAAAGTGGACATTTTCAGAAGCGTGGGAAGAATCACCAGCACCTGTAGACTTTCTTCTACTATATGTTGTGGGGAGTACCTGTGCTTCTGAAAGTCTTTTCTCCCTCCTAACCCTTCTTTCTACATGCAGTAGACTAAGTAAGGGTGATGAAAAGGAGCACAATCAAATGAACAGTGACTGAACTAGATATACATACCTGCCGGTTGAGTTTGTAAGAGGACATGTTCAGAAAAATAAATCACATTTTCTTTCACATACTGACAGACTGGTGTAACTCCTCACTAGCTTCTTTATTTAGAATTGATAAGACTTCTTTTTTTTGGGGGGGAGCTGATTCCTTCCTTGAAGCAAATATACTAAGGTTATAACAACCTATCTATCTTTTAAAATTATTATAAGATAATATTTTCCAACAGTGCAATCTCTAAATTATAGACAGCAGTATAAAAGCTTTGTCCTGGCTTGATAAACGTGGATGAGTTTCAGCGTCTAATAATAAAAGATGTAATTATTATATCTCTGATGTAGCTTTAAAACCTAAAGTTACTTTATCCCACTCGTAAGTAATCTCACTCAGAACCAAATCTTCATTTTATGTGAGTCAGTTGCAAAACTCCCTTTACCTGCAATATAATAATACAGACCCAATGGATATAGCCTTTAGATAAGTTATCATCCATTCCTGTTAGGCATGGCTATAGCTTTCCATGTAAGATTGTATGCCAGTGGGCTGAACAACCGGCCGAGGAAGATGAATAATGTTTTCACCAGTGCCAGAGTTTCAGTCCCTGTCCTCAAGGCATTCTGTTATTGATTTATAAAACAAAATATTTCAAACAAAAAAAAAAAACAAGCCACTTGAAACAGCCAGAAGATTTCCAGCTTCATCCCAACTACTTCTGCCCTTCCGGCAGGGTGATAAGGTGGAAATCCTGGCTGCCACCACCTTGCTTTAATTATTCTGTGACAAGTTCCATGTTAAACTCTCCACAAGCGGGAGACCAGGAAACTCCTTAATTTCCATGGAATACTTTTCGCAATTAATATTAGTTTCACACTGTCGCATATGACGAGAAATGGAAGATACAGTCAGGTTTTGCATCTTCCTTTATTTGCTGCTGTATTTAAAATCACTGAATTGTTGTTTATAGTTATCTTGTGCAAAGAGTGAGAATATTCAGTTACTGGGTTGTTTCACCGTACCAGCTCAACAGCTTGGGAACAGTGTCTTGGATTTTTGTTCTCTCAAATCTGTTCTCTGCAGCTCTGAGATTACCACTGGAAGGTGGTGATGAAGAAGAAAATGCTCATTGTTAGCTCTTTCATGAATAGATCTTCCCTGACCTCTGATATAAGTAGGGCCCAGGTTAGAAATGAAGGTGAGAGATTGTGATAGAGAACCACTGTATTGGATCTTACCGGCTCAAGTTGAAAAATCCAGCATGATGCAACCTCTCAGATTCCCTTGAGTTTTCTAATAATCTTCTGCTTCTTTCTAATATTTTTCAATTCGATAGCATTACAGCAACACACATTTTTAGAGCATGCAATTTCAGAGGTGTCCTGAAGACCAGGAGGTCTCCACCTTCATTAACCTGCCTGACCTTTGGGTATAATGCCTGGTGTTTCAGGAGAACTAAAGGAGACGATAGTTTGCATGAAGGTCTAATGCCATGTTTTTTTGATTGATTGAGGAAAGCTTGTTTGATTTGATGAAAGTTGTGCTCACAGGTTCAGGACACCAGGGACTAAAACCAGAATGGCTCTTTTACCACCTCACTTTCTTGTGCCGTTCCGATTACGTTGGGATAAACTAATTTCTTACTCAACATATAGTTTGTTGCTGTTTTTCTAATTCCTCCCATTCTATTGACCTATTAATCCAGAAAACCCCTCCAGATTAATTGATTGATTTTATGCAAAACACAATATATTATGGAGAGAAAAAAACAAACAAAATCCTGGCTGTTGTAGTTAATGAATGAAACCTTCCCATGAAGGGTGTCTACTTTGCCAGTATGATTCTCCCATGTTTGCAGCCTCTTCCAGAAACTTCATTTTGATTTGGGAAAGGAGCAGATCTGACTGCTGGGAGCAGAACTAAGCTCTGCTGAACCTTTCTCCTGATGAATAAACCCCAAACTATCTGGAACTCTGGCTCTACGCATGATTTGATTAGGTCGGACTGTGCTGCTATCTCCTCAAATGCAGCAATCAGACAGTTGCCAGCTAGGAAAGGTTATGTAGCAAAACCAATGTAAATTTTGTAGCGCAGAGTAACTGCTAAAACTTCTCTACTTAAGTGGGAGCAGCAAGGGGTTTGGCAGCAAGAATGCAACAGCCAGATACACTTTGTGCTCCCAGAAGAAAAGGTTCCTCAGGGTTACGTGAGGACTGGCGTGCGTAGCTTCAAATATGAATGCATTTCCTTATCTCCTGCGCATCAGCGAGAGCAGCTGTCTTTATAAGAATGAACATTAATTATTCGTATTTTAAACTTGTCTTATGCATAGGTTTTAATCCAATGTTTTGCTTCTAGAAAATAGCAACAAAGTTTTGAGCACGGTCAAACGCGGACCTTGTGAATGAATCTTCACCTATATAGTTAGGGCCTTTTTCTCAAAGGTATGTAAGGGGCTGTTGATCTCCAGATGGCAATGCCAAATGCAGGGATGGACCATCCCCTTCAGACTAAGCAGGCAGGGAATTGGAATGCAATGAAGTCAGCAAAAAGCCAGCTAAGTAGCCATTAATAGCATGGAAGGGATTCAAGTGTCTTGCTTGAATTGAGTGACGCACCATGATCCAACCTCAAGACACAATCTGAGAATTTCTATGAATTTTTGGCGTTCTTTGTAAGACAATGTTTACCAGTTAATGCATTTTATGCATTTTACAGAGAATGATGTTTACTTCCAACTTTTGTGCTGAGACCCAAGCTTTTTTAGGCTTCTTTTTAGTATGCTTACTATTTCCCTAGTAGTCAACCTTTGCATCTCTGACAGTTTGAGCAACTGGAAGTGAGCATAATATTTGACATGAAATTTTTTCAGGATCTATGTACTCAAACAATTTTTGTCTAAGTCTACTGGACATCTCTCTATCAATACAGGTCCATATTTGTCTTCAGTTGCTTTCAGAGAGTGAATTCTATTAAGCTGAAGTATATTTTGTCTCCAAGTGCAGAGCTTGCCTTTTGTAAAGGTGAATATATCCTATTTCTTTTCTTTACTCTAACCAAGGGTGACATTTTTTCCCTGAGATTGATCTTTCCTTCTTCATGCTGAGTGCATTTACTGAATCTGTAACATCAGTTGATTTCATCCATACCCTGTCATTTTTTCTACTAAGATCCTAATGAAAATATTTTAAAACATAGAGTCTCCAATTTATTTCATAGAAATTCCTCTAATAATCTTTTAGACAATAAATTCTCATTGTTGTGTTTAATAGGTTTGGTGAGTTCTTCATCCATCTTTCAGTTTCTCCATTCTCTCTTCACCATCATCAATTATTTCCTGTAAGTCAAATGAGTTTACTTATGGAAAAAACAGAGAAAGTAATTAAATTAGTGTGGCATGATCTTAATTTGTTAAAACTCTGCTGCATTGTGTTCAGCTTTTCATTTGTGTCCAGCTTCCATTTTACTATTCTTCAAGTCTTTTTAAAGCCTTTTGTAATCTTTGTGAAGGGATGCTCAACGGCAGATCCCCAGGACATTTTAACCCCTTTGTTAATATGGGTTCTCTCTACCTTTGCTGTTGTCTATGGCTGTGACTACCCTCAAATGAATAACGTAGTCTAATCATGAATCTGAGGATAGATTAAAAAAATAATAAAAATGTTAAGGGACCCCCAGTATCTTGTATTAACATTTCTGGGCTAGGATTATCCAATCTTTTCAACTTGCATGCACTTTGCAGGATAAACTCCATCTCCATTGTCTTTCATATGCCTATTTTGGTTTTGCTTTCATGGTCGATAATGTCTTTGTAACTTGAACATTGAAGATAAATATTAACTCAATTTGGCAATCACACACTAGGTCTTCTCTCATCTGTCACCATCGTTTAGTCACCTCCATCTTCTCTCCCCAAGACCAAGCTTTCTTTGTTTTAATACTTCCCTATACTTCTTGACTTCTAGTTTGACATACTTAGCTGATCATCCCTCCTTTTTCCCCACTCCTTTCAGATACTGTATATAGTTCGAATATCTATCTCAAGGTGCTGGTAAGTGTAGTCTTTTTTCTCCAAGGATTTCTCTGCCCCTTTCTGAGATGTAGATCCTGCGTATTTATAGTACCTTCAACTGAAATAAATTCTTTGTTTCTGTCACACTTCTGTCCCTTGGCAGTTTGCTTGATCTTCCCCAACTTGTTTCTTTTTTTTTTCTAAGTCTGCCATTTCAAAATCAAGTACCTTAGTTATTATATTTATTTACCATTTAATTTACGATCTTCCAACTTTGGTTGTTTTTAACACCAGCTGTATCTTAACTACTTAACCTAACCTAAGTTTAAAATAGCATTTCCTCTTTTGTACTCTAACTTTTTGATAAAGAAATCTCTCAACTACCATTTCCAGGACTAACTGGAAATATTCATATCCTATGAATATTTGCTTCATTTATTTGTCAGTTTACCTCCAGTAGCTCTGAAGATTATCATAGATGTATAACTGTTGGTAATATTTCTCTCTAGAAACTCCATGAAGATCTCTGTCCTTATCTATACAATCCCTTATCTATATCTGACCCAAAACCACCCAGTATCCTACATGTAATTCATCTTTTATCGTATTTCCCCACATGATTTTTACTCCAAAAGATTGTGCTTTATGCATCTCATATCTTCCTCTTTCCCGAAGTTTTTCATATCCTCAAGATACAATCACCTTATGTCTTTATTTCTGTCTGTCCTAAACAACGCGTATCTTCTCATACCTCTGTTCCTGCCACAGCTGCTGTTCTAATACGCTTCTGTTACCTGCAGAATATTATTTCTTAGCTCCTGCACCAACAATTCTTATTCCTCAATTTTGCCACTGAGAATGCTGGCATTAATATATAGCATTTCAATTACTTTTTACTGACCAGAAACTAATTTCCTTAGCTGGATTAATCTTTCACTATCAGTTTCAGCTAACTGGCTACAGCTCTCCGCTGTATGAGTACCTTCTGCTTTCTATCCGTTCTTCTGACCACTGATAATCTTTTATCCATTGCTGTGCCTTATCTATTTGATTTCCTTCTCCCTATATATTAAAACTACAAGAAGATGTGTAGAAACATTAATAAAATAGAATATTAACCCTTAGAGGGGAAGTAACTATTTTTCTTTGGTTTAAAAGTCATCACAAAATTGGCTTTTAAGGCTATGAATTGGTTGACACTAGAGGGAAAGGAGGAGATGCTACGTAACCATAAACTTAATTTCTTTTACCCTAAAACATCTGTTAGTGCAAAATTATAAACTTGAGAAGCCATTGAACAACCTGGTCTAGTGGGAGGTGTCCCTGCCCATGGCAGAGTGGTCGGAACTAGGTGATCTTTAAGGACCATTCCAACTCAAACCATTCTATGATTCTACGATTGTTGATCCTCATCACCCCACTTCACTCTATTTTCATTCATCATGAATTGAATCTGAGCACAATGACAACTAGTCTGCTTTCTTTCCCTCAAACACTACAGAAGGCACTATTTTTATTTAAACTCCTTTCTGAAATGAATGCATCTGGAGATTTGTAGAACATAAGAAAGCCAGTTAATACTGAGATGCCTAAGAGCGTATTTACAGGACTGCAAATGACTGAGGTACCATCACTTGTGAAATACCCCTTGTGAATATTTTACTCAGATCTACTTTTAGATTTATATAATTTATATAATCTGAAGATTTTAAAAAAAATAAATAATTTTAAATTACATTGAAACCCACTTCCTTCAAGTTTCTGTTTAGGATTATGAAGTCAGGAATGACTATAGTTTGCCTAGAATAATGAAACATCCATGTTGCACCCAACTGATTTACGATACATTATTATTTTGGTTTTCTAATCATGTTGTTTACCCTTAACTGGTTTGGCGTAATTTACAGTGGTTTAGTTTTAGTATTTTTAATTCCCCTTTTTCTTCTTTGCTATAAAATTAAAATTACATTGAGTTACTCTTGGTTAAATGAGCAAAATGGGTCAAAATCTGCATTACTCAAAGTCATCCAGATTCTCCAAAACACTTCCTTACATTTCCCTGTTGATTTTTCACTTAGCAAATCTTCTGTTTCACCTTGTGAAACAAACAGGATTCTTAGAGGATTGCAAACATACTGCAAATATTTATCTGGGCGAACCTATAGATACTGAAGCTGCTCGGGCTCTTCCAAAGATTGAGATTTTGCAGAGGGTTTTCCAGAAAAAGAGTATTTCATTGTTTCCTCCAAGCCTTCTGTGTTCAAAAAGACGCTGTAATAACTGCACAGAATTCCTATTTTGTGGAGCAGATTCAAACCACCCGCTACAAGGCTATGATGGCTACAAGACACTATTTGACTTCTTTCCGTGCTCTGTCTCCTAGGGAGAAAGCCTCCAGCACCATGTGTCAGCACTGCTGGCAGGTCTCCACATCTGCTTCTGTTCTCCTCAGGGCTCTTCAACGCATACAGTTGCCAGAAGCCTTCTTTCTTCATGACCGTGCTCTGCATTTTCTTGCTCTACTGACAACTCTGTCAGCAACATGGGCTTTCCTCTTCTCCTTGCAACTTTTCCAGCCCAGATATGGTGTTGCTTAGTTTTGGCCCAGCACCGGGCTAGCTGCTATGCTTTCATATGGCTGTGGCTTGACGATGAATCCGATACCCAGTGACTTCAGGTTGTCACTGCCTTTGTATATTTGAGAGTGAAGATGGGAGCAAAATCAGTATTTGTGCAGAAATAAGAAAATTTGGTTTTGAGCTTCATGTGTTCAGTGGTATCAAAGAGAGAGCTGATGAAACATAAGCTGTAATAGCACTTAATGCTTACCCATGACCTTGAAAAATCTTGAAGATGGTCTTCCTCTGGACAGATGGCTAAGGAAATTTCAGCTGATGAGATAAGACAAATGGTAAGTACCCATATGCACAGAAAATAATTATAGTGTTTATTTAACAGACCCTCTCTGTAGTTAGTATTTCATTAGGTCTTCTATAAGCAATCAGTGGGTTTGGATTTTTGCATGCTTGGCCTCATCTTGATTTTAGAGGAAGGAGAATTTTTTTAAAAGTAAAGAAAACTCTGTTCATTCACTTTTAGGTTATGTGAGGGTGAAACCAATGTCGCTTTTTCATTACATAGATAACAGAATAAAAGCATCCCGAAAGTAGCACAGTGCATCTTCACAGTGGGGGAATTCGACTGATAAATAGTCGGCAAACTTCATACAGCGAACTTTGCTGATCAAAATGAGAGTGTATTTTTAAGTATTAAAAATCTATTGATTTTATTTTTAAAGGTTTTATCCTGCTTTTCCCACCATACTAGTACCTAAATTTTAATATGAGGATTAATAAGTAAACAGTCCCTACAGGTAATCCTTCAAATGTTGAGCTATTTCTTGGAATTACCTCAAAGCTCCAGATTTTCTCACTAGTTGCTAATTACTGTTACTGTCCACCAAATGGCACAGAACAAAACATAGGCCCAAAAGCAGCAATCACTGATCACTGGCAATTTTAAAATAAAACACTATATCTCCTCAAAAATACAATCATGGGTTAATTTAGGGAAGTTGTATGGTCATTCTTTTACAGGACATTGTATATCTTGATCATCCTAGCCTCCGAAGGCCTTTTGATCTACTCATGGCCTTCTTATGTGAGGACAATGTATTTAAGGGAATAGACATTGCAGGAATCATGCCCAAAATTTAGACAGAATGAGAGAAGCGTGAACCCCAAGTTTATAAAGGTTTGGCTAGAAATGATGTAGTGATTCCCCCTCTTCACTAAAGAAAATAAAGGATTAACAAAAAGTTTTTTGTGTTACAATTTTCCTGTTTAATAAACTTAGAATAACATGAGTGACAGCTGTCTGTCTTCATGTCATTCTGTATTTTTCTGTTGCCATTGTTTCATTTCTGTCCAGAAAGTAGTATTGCCTTACTTTTTTGACCTACCTAAAAATACAGTTGTTCAGGACTTAACTAAGATGATAGAAATGTCTGTCTTTCCAAAATTAGTGTAGTGCCTCAGCTACTGTCCTACTAGTGCCTAATACAGAAAGCAATTTATATTGCCCAGATAATACTTGGTAAACCAGATGCACGTAGTTTACACACAGTGACTGCTGCATTTACTTAGTTATGTGAGAGGAAGAGTACATGCGGACTCCTAGAGAAGAAGATGTGTTGTGTTCTGAAGACCAAAGCTGAGATCAGGGCCAGAAGCTCCTAAGCAAGGCACATTTTTTATTCTGCTGTCTGGTTCTGTATTTCAAAATGTCTGTTAATTTGTCATGTTTGTGAATATGAAAAGTGATAAGTAGGATAGCCTGCTCGTCAAAAAGTCCTGTTTACTGGCAGCCCCATTGACTAAATATGTTTTTGTCAACACACTCAAGGAATTTGAATGTCACATTGTTATTGTTTATTCTAAAACACACTACACTCAGCAAAATAATACCCAGTTCTGCATGCTAATAAGTGCTAATTGCTTCCTGAGCAGCAGGTTTTGCTGCTCTCTAGAATTAAACTAATTTGTAAAGTTATTAAAAAAATACAGTAAAGATGAGTGATACCTTGGAAGTAAAATAGTTTGGGACATGCCCTTGATAGTTGCTTCCTGTTGTAACAATCACATGTTAAAATAATTGAGCAGCAAATCTATTTGAAAGCCTGTAGGAAGTAGCTGCGTTTTGCACAGCTGAAAGTGAGTGGGGAGTGGGGCAAAAAGGTAAGCATCTTTTTATATCATACAAACGCTCAAGATTCCCAGGGCTCTTTTTGAGACAGTTAAAATCTCACTCTCCTGTGGGGACGATGGAGAAGTCAATGCAAAGATACACAACTTGATGCTACTCCAGAACCCACAGCACTTGTGGTATGGAGAGTCTGACAGGTCCATTATGCTATAGGTGGCATACAAGGATAGATTTCAGGACAGGATGTGGCCCAATGGGATATTACAAGGACTAACACATAGATGTTAAAAAAAGAGAAGAGGAAAACAGCCACAAAAAAGCACCTCTTATCGTTCTTGGATGTACTGGAGGCATTAAAGTAATATTATCAGCTAAATCATTGTGTCAGTGGAGGTTTTCATTAAAAACGACCTGCTCAGCCTTCCCCAGAGCAGGAGGGACTCTGTGTTTTTTCAGGATACGATTTATTCTCCAGCATGAAACTTAGGTAAACATCAAAACAAAACAGTTCCCCTGCCTGCCACAGGTGAGGAAATTGAAGAAACACATACTCCCCACTGTCTTCTCTTTAATCCCTCTGCTTCAGGCCTGTTGCAGGATCCTGTCTTCCCCCCTGCAGCTCTCAGTCAGAACGGAGCCACTTGCTGATTTTTATAATCACCAGTTTCTTTCCCAGTAGGTCTAATAATTGAATGTGTGCAGCTGCCTGCAGGCTAAGTGGGCCCTAAATGGCCAAGCTTCCCTGTTAAAGGAACCCCTGTCCCTTCAACAGACGAGCCTTGTCGTACCGAAAGAGTCCCCTCTCACAGCCGTCTCATGGACCACCCCACTAGAATTCCTGTAAAATTTCTCTAAATGATCCCTATTATTTAATTCTGTGCAGCTCAGACTAAAAACCACATCTCACATATCCACCTATTAGCATTTGGGACATCAGCAGCAGACAAATAGCACTTATTCTTGTGTCACTGTTTTTTCCTTGAACATCTACGTCACGGAAGAGCATAAAAAAAGTCCCAAAAATAAATATATTAGATAAGAGGTCAGCTGAGAGATGGTAGTAGAAAAGATTGTTAGGAGAGACAGTTAATTCAGTGAAGATAATAATGTACTATTGTCACTTGAACAAAACACTTAGCTCATCTTGGTGTCTAACCACATTTATTTCTCATTTGAAGGCAAAGTTTTAATTATTCTGTTGCTTTTTAATCTTTTAAAACATGACATTTAATCATATACATTCATGCATCTAAAAAATAGATTTTGTGGCATGGTGTAGCAAACTGCAAAATCTGTAACATCAGTTAGTATTTTAAACAGCCACAGGAATAATCTGGTGAGGCACTACAGCCTGCTAATGGGTGATATATGCCAAATAGGAAAGGTAATGTTCAAAGAGGGAAAACTATTCAATATTCCATCTCCCCGTGACATCTGCAGCTGAACTGCTGGTACCAGCTCAGAGAAAATAAATCTTCTACTTTGTCGGGCCAATCACCATAACGGATCATGTAGCTTATTATCTTGGATACAAACTAAAGCACAACGTACAAATGGAAAACTTTTTTTTCTGATAGAGCACTAGGAACAGATGATGATTTGTTGCTTTCTAGTCATGTTCCTTTTATGTATCACATTCCGCTGAGTACAAGAAATAAACATAGATCAGTATATAGATGAAACTATAGATCTCAGTCATGTTTCTGTATTAAACAAAATCAGCTTGCAAATGAGGTAAAGCGAATATTAATTTTAGAGACACAGAAGTTCATGAATTATCCCCCAAATAAATGGTGGAGTACCCCTCGTGTTCAGTTACATTTGAAATAATGGAGATTGGCTTAAAATGGATTCTAATGCAAATTAGAAACACTATAAAGCAGCTGATTTTCAGTTTTATTAGGCTAAGTAACCGTTAGAAATGTCATTCAATACAACCATAACTACATATTCTCTGGGCAATGTATTAGTCTTTTAGATGATGTTAGGAAAATGACTGTCTGAAGTTCATACTGGTTTGCTTACATTTAGCAAGTCCAAGTCTGAAAAAAAAGCCAGGGCCAGTAAATAAGGGGAATCTGTAAAGCTATCTTGCTGAGATGGTAATTGTATTTTGACAATGGTTCCTCATTTCTGCAGTACTAACACACAGGAAATTGTATTACATTAAATAATAATTGTTTTTCTAAAGGGATAAAGCTCATTTCATGTTGCAGTACGTTAACTTAATACAGTAGCACACTACTGCATTAATATATTTAACTCAATTTTATAGCATGCCTTTATTGCAGAGACCTATGAAGCTGCATAGCTTGGTTTTGCTAGGCTTTGTAGGAACTTCTTCATTAGTTTCAATTTACATGGATATATGTCTCTTGAGGTGCACTTTAATTTGTGAATTCGAAACCTCAAATAGCACCTGTGTTCCCATCACAACATAAATTACATATACAAAATTAGATCCAAAAGGATTGTCTGCAAGAACACAGTCAAATTCCTCAAATCCAGGCTCTGTTTAACCCTGGAGATGCTTGAAAATTACAGGCACATCAGGTGCTGAGGCTAATTTTCCCTAAGTCTTTAAAAATCCACTTCAGGATAAGCCCTAAAGCCCTGCTGGCCGGATAGCACAGAACAGCTGGACGTGTGACCGAAACCCTGCCAGATGCCCTCACTAAAGGTATTTCTCTTCCTTCAAGGTCGTGCCCTGGTGAGCCCGCTCAGGTCCACGTGGAGAGAATGCCCTTTGCTGTGGCACAGGGGTCCATGGCCAGGAGCACTGTCTGGGCTGGGAAAGGTGAAGGAAACCCTAAAGGAGGGCAAATGTTCAGGGGAACAGATTGTCAAAAGGAAGATATAAACCCCAAGAGCATGGCCTCAGCATACCTCTCATTTCTTCATTAGCCTCCGTTTACTCCTATTTCCTGACCAACCAGCAAAATAACAAAGAAGTTTTCTCTAATTAACATGTTTCCAAAGGGCAAGCTACTTCTCTGGATTATTGGCTTAGACCAAAAAATGCTTCCCTCTTTTAGAAATATTTGAGCATGTACTTGTGGGGGTTTTGGAGAGGAGAGGAAGAAGAGGGGAAGGGAAATGACGTATTCTGTCCGGTATTCCTGACTGTAAGTCAGAAATACCAGCTGTTATCTTTAGAAAGACGTGGTGCTGTCTTCGGATACCTGCCTGCTGGACCAGCGTTTGTGAATTTTCTCCTCAACAGTTAATTCTGGAAATCAGTGCAGTTTCATTTCTCTCCTGGCTCTATGGGATGAGTTCACTTATTTGTCTGGAATAGGATTTTTAAAGAACGACTCTGTTCGGTGGCGTGAGAGAGAGAGAGGCAGAGACACACACGCACTCTTGAGATCTTCAGTGCCTGAGGGCATTTCCCATTTCTTGTAGCAATGAACTTATCTGTGCTCCTTCAGAGGAGGAAAAAACAAGATGAAATAACTCCTACTTTATCACCAGCCTCTGAATGTTTCTGTGCTACCCTTTCCTGTCACCCGGCGAGGGCTGCGTTCTCCTTCCCAGTCCCAGATGATTAAACGCTGTGATTTCCCTTAGACTCTGAGAGAGCTGCTTTTGGGTTAGGAGTATTAAAAGCTAATCACAAGGAACAGTCCTACGTGAGAAATCTTCAGCTCTTCCCTGTCCTCATTATCAGCGGGATAATCAACTGAATTAGAGAATCAGCTTTTTTCCAGACGATGAGCTCTCTGAAGAAAACTAAACAAAGCAAGGGCTGTTCACTTTCCTCCATGCTACCTCTGGGCCACCTGAAACAAAGCATTAATAGTCCTAATTTTCCAAGAAGTCAGCGCTCTCTCAAGTAACTTAAATGACCTGGCCGTAATTTTCAGATGTGATGGGATCCTGCTGTGCAGGGTGAGCTTTCTAACCCTGATCAAGAGAAGCCAGGCAGAGTATGCGTTTGGGTCACATAGAAAACATGCACCTTGTGCGTGTAAATCCATAGATCTTTCTAAGCTGTTAACCACTGTAATATTCAAGCTCTTCCTTTACTTCTGTGAAGCAGGTTAGTATCATCCAACGCTATTCTACAAATAGGTTCTTTAAAAAAATTTGCCATCCTAATTCCCTGGTGACTCATTTCCCTAAGCAATTTCAGAGACCGCGTCCCACATCTGCCAGCAGCTCGGGTACATTTAGCACACTAATTCTCACTGAAAATGAGTGGGATTTTGGCATCTGAATTCCTTATGAGCTTTTGCAAAATGTATCCTAAATAACTTGCTAAAGGTCACAGGGGGATTATTTAGTGAAATTAGGAGTGTTGCTTCGATTTCCTGAGGTCTCATCTGGTATTCTTACCACCTCCACAACCTGTCTCAGCAATTCTAACATTCCTCAGAAAACTACATTTCTATTAATACATTAATAGAAAACACAGCATTTTCCTGATGCCGTTGACTTTTTAGCACAAACCAAGAACCTGTTTTGCAGAGAGGCCACCCTTTAATGAAAGCTTTGTCAACACAGAGACATTTTTTTAACGAATGCAATGTTTGGAATGGTGGAGTAGTGCACAACAGAGAGAGACAACTTGGGTTCTTCTGACTTAATTTTAGCGGGTACACAATACTCTCTAGATAGGGGTTTGAAGGCCCTCACACAACTGACCACTCCCTCCATGCACTTCAATATACCCCTTTTCTTTTACCCCCTTTTATGAAATTATTTAGGATACATAGAGTATGTAATAAACATATGTTTTGAAAGAATTCCAGAATTGTTATTCTAAGGCCAAATATGAGCCCAAAAAGCATTACAAATTTACAGGTTTTGGAGAGGTGGAGGAAGGGAGGGGAGTTACATGTATAGCCACCAGCTCCCAGGGAAGCTGGAAAGAGTCTTCTGAGCTTTTGACATGCTGCAGTGAACTTAAGAAGAGTCACTCAGAATTCTAGGCAAGCTTTAATACTGATGGGATTGGCTTCTCTGACCTCACAGGTATGAGAAACACAGCTTAGGTAAAACCACCCAGTAGGAAAGATCATTTGGATTATAAATGAGTGTATTAGGGAGCATCCTGAGAGAGGGATGACTTGTAAAAATTGAAAATAGGAAACATTTGCCCTGTAGCTAAAATCTTCATAAAATGTAGACGGGCTCCTCAGAGAGTCTCCATTTAAGTTTTAGAAGAATATTTTTCATAAGATTGCATATAATAATAGCTTTTTCGCTTGTCAACTGAGGAATGAAGATTCAAAATATACGAGGAAGGTTCAAAAGATGTAGAGAATTTTTTCAGCTGTGCTGCATATATGTAGACAATTCATATATAAAAATATGTGCATATATATCGATGCGAATAGTTATATACTATGTAATAACATCTCTTTAACTTGTAAAGCTGACAAATTCAATGTGTTTGTTAAAAGGGATAACTCTTACTCTGCAAGTAGAAAGGATTGTAAGTCACAATTTCTTCAAAAAAAACATTAAACTTGAGAGTAAAATATCACATATGACAGTAACTACAAATTATTTCTCCTACAGTTCAAGTAATAATTTATGCTGGGAAAGGGTTGGTTTCTACAGCCACTGAAGCCAATTGTAAAACTTCTGCTTATTTTAGTACGGGAAGTGTTCAACTGAGATCGTGTTGATTAACCTCCATTGGTTGAACACTGAATTCCATCCACTACCTAAACATAAATTTGTCAATAATTAATGCATCTACTTGATTGTTAAAGTGACTTGGTATTGCAAAACTGGCCATATTTCAAAATGCGGTTTGTCTGCCTAGCCTCCTCTTTAGATTTTGTGAAGTATTTTTCTTGAGATGCTTAAAAATGACAAATTTTACACCTCAAAATAAATTGTTAGTTAGTGGTTAGCTAATCTGGACAGATTAAAAATTCCAGTTCCAGCTACCATTCAAGGAACACCTTCAGTTCTTCCCTTCCTAGAATTTTACTTTTGTCTAGTGCAGGATATATACACACAGGTAAATAGCCTGAAGATTTCCTTATCTTATTGCTATTGTTAACTGTGATCAAGACACGTCTAATGCTCTTATAGAAGTTCCAGACCACATGGTAATTTAGTGACCAAGCAACCAAGCAGCCTGTAGCATCTCCAGGGTCTGAGACTCAATAGATGTCTGATGTGCAGCAGTTCTTTTTGTGAGGCTATGGTATGTCTATGCCACCACAAGGTAATACACCAACACTCGGTTTCTTTGTCCTTCAGAAACCCTGCACGCGTGATAACCTGATTCCAGTTCCATGCAGGGGACTACACGTCGTCAGTCCTTACAATGATCCTGCTTGGTGAACCAGGAGAAGCCAAATTGCACTTACAGGGGAGAAGTCAATGGCCACACCTCTTTGAGCAGCAATATTGGCTGGGTCATTGGATGATAAGGCAGATTCTGGGTGGCTGGCTCCTTTACAAAAACAGCTTAATTTTTTAATATGCTTTATTCTCTTTTGCCTGCAGAACTGCTGTTACATCTCCTAGAAGCTGGCTTTATTCACAGTGCCTTTTAAATAGCCGTCTTCTTTCACAGTAAATGAAGAAGCCCTCTGTTGAACCGAGTGCTAGAATTTAGTTTCTGATACCATGTTTGTTGGGTTTCCTAACCAACTATATAAGCTGATGACTACTGGTAATGGAACAATCTAGCCAGCTTTTTAACAGAATTTAAACAAAATAGAATCCTGCTTTCCTCATCTGGCATACATTTCGTTTGGGATTTTGTACTTTTCACTATAATACCACCACAAATCATCCCCAAGAAATGAAGAAGATGTAATTCTGGCCAGTATTGTTTCTCCTTAAAGGCAAAAAAAAAAAATTATTTGAGGTCTTTATTGGTATCTGAGAAAGAGCTATTTCAACCTTTATTTTTAGGAGCTGAAAAGAGATCAGAGCCAAAGACAGTCCTGTCCAAGTCAGTATCAGATGCTTTTACCACATCCGGTTTCCCTGGTATGGTAAACTATTTACTTGTGGACTGATATTTCCTATATTTTTTTTATTTGTCTGGACTGGGCTTTTTGTGGCACTGGGATTGATTTTCTCTTTTCATTCCTCTGCCATCCGTTGTTTGACTCTTTGTTTGCCCTAGTACTATGTGCATAAAACTCATTTGATGTCCAAGTTCCCCAAGAGCCTGGCATCTCATTGAAATGTGAAGAAAGCAACAAGAAAAAGCTACGGCTCAGCAAGAAGTTATTACAGAAAGAAAACACTGGTAGGGGTTCAGCTATCTTTCAGATGTAAGAACTCTTTGAAGAGTGGGAGAAGAGGTTATTCCTAGCAGGGCAGCCTTAAATTTCTAGATCTCCTGGCGCGGTCTTGGTGTTAGCACTTGTGCACATATACAAGACGTGTGCGCTCACCCACACTCAGAGGCATTTAGGTTTCTAAGTCCTGCTGATTGGTAAATGGCAGAATTTCATGGGAGATCAGGTTAGTGATAAACTAGGAAGCTCTCATTTTTCACTGCACAGAAGTCAGGTACCAGTTCTCCTTTGTTGGAAACCAGCCAGCGGTGAAAAATAACTTTTTAGAGTTATTTTAAAATAGGACTAGATGATGAGCGCAGGGTGAAAATGATTGTGGAAAAAAAACAGTTCTTTTGACTCAGGGAACATAAATAAGTCTGCTTGACCACCAGTATCTCATCTGATTTATGAGAGCCCAGAAGTCACAACTCCAGAGGGAAGTTAAAATATTTTATGTGACGGATAATGACCACACGTCCACCTCCTGAGGTAGAAATGTCTCCTGTGTATTCATTAGATCAGAAGTGACTCTTTCCCACAACGTCGTCCTTTCACCACTGAACTCTTTATATCCTAAAGACTTCCTTTTTTTTTTTTAAGCAGTAAGTTTTATGTTCAGAAACAAGTTAACCCATACAAGAAAACAACTGAGATCTGATTCTAGTCTGACATAACTGCAATAGCAATAAATTGCAATAACGGTACTAAGTCAGTTATAAAAGCTGTATGTTCTTTCACAAAAGTCCCCCCAGACAGAGCAGGCTGACCTGACCTAGGTACACAGTTCCTGTCTGACACTCTTTTTGGTAACTTGAAGGTAGGAAAGTTCTTCTGAGTTGAAGCTGTAAGGAAAGATAAGTGGCTCTAGCTGGATTTCATTCTTCCCATCACTGCTAGTTATTTTATTGTTATAAAGTAATATTATAAAGTAAATTTCTTCTGTGCTTTCCCACTTTTAAGCTCTGGGGTTTTTGTACCAAAAGTCAATAGAAATAATTTTCCTAAATAATTGTGAAGCTTTCGAAAATTGTGCAGTATCAAACAGTTAAACATCCTATGGACTGGATCCATATGATGTACAGCACGTCATGCAGCAATCCTGAAATCAAAAACTACACATTTTGACACCACTGCAGTAGAATCAAAATGCTGCACAGTAGGAGGAATGGAGGTTATGGAAAAACAGAGGTTATGGAAAATCTCCCAGGTGTTTGAATTCTGTTGCTAACTGCTTTGCTTAATTCTGCTGAAGGGTGAAAGAGCAAAGAATTCTTTTATATGTAAACTGTGTGCTAGGATCCAAACAAAAAGAACAAACATCCAGAAATCATGATTTCACAACACATAAGGCAAACTTTTAGGAAACAGAAGTCACACAGTTTATGGATTACTTGTGAGGTGAACTGTAAACCTCAAGTCCTTTTTCATGACAGCTACTGTATGAAATAAAATAAAGCCCCAAAACCATCATCTGATGAAAGAAACATACAGTGCTCTGTGTCATCAAATGCATGATCATGACCTTGACTACTTCAGCTCAGGATATTCTGAAGCCAGAATAAGAAGGATGAGGAATGTGTAAGACTTCAACACACCGTTAGTTTTCCAGTAAGCATAAAAGCTGTTTTTATACAAAAGTTGTCATTACACACTAGCAGTTTATTTTTAAAAAAAAAAAAAAGAAGAAAAACAAAAAACATAAAAACTTAAACTCCTCTAAATTGCTTTGAAATTCCCTGAAGTTAATGTCATTTAGGAAGCTAGGAATAGCTCTCTATTTGAAAAATGTCATGATGTTGCCATATAATAGTATGAGTAGATTTCTGTTCTTTCTTTCTTCGCATTTCTTATTCTTACCATTCTTACTTCACTGACTTGGAGATTAGTAGTTTGCAAACAGCATCTAACCTTTTGAGGTTCAACCTTTCAATCTGTTAAGAGTAATTTTAATTAAAATGGTAATGCTTTGAATTGCCAGACTTCATTTTTATTTAAGTTCAACACCATGCACACATTTTAAAGAAACGAACAACTTGTTTGATATCATTTGATTCGTATTGATTGCAACTATGAACTTTAATGAAAAATCTCAAACGAGAATCAGTATATGATACAAAAGCTAAGAATAATCAAAACCAGGTGCAATTCATGTAAACTTCTCTGCTAGGACTAGTTTCTGACTGAAGCCTGTGAGTTTTGTGTAGACAAGGTGGAAGAATAACAAAAGAGAAAACAGCTAGACTTCCCCAACTTTGAAATATGTTGTAGGCTGGATTTTAGAAGTCCTTAAAACGTTTTAGATCAATCTTTTCATTGAAAAAGACAAATTTATCTTTGTATATGTTGTATTATGTATTAGTATTTGATGACTGGTGGCTGCTGAGATCAGTTCTGTCACCAGAACACCACAGAGCACTTGAATTTTCTGCTAGCATAATTTTGGATGAATTACAGAAGTAAGAGAAAACTGGTGCTCAAAACCACTGTCTACAGCATTCCTTTCATGTTTCATCTCTTTCCATCAGATGCAGAAGAACACTTTGCATTTAGCTATTGCTAAAAAAGATTAAAAGTTAAAAAGATTAAAATCTACAAATCACAAAATGAAAAATCCCAAAGCATTCATCTGCTGACACAGCCTGTCTTGAGATACATTGGCTTCCTCCCATGTACAACAACATGTGACTCTCGTACATATATCCCCAAACAATGATGTCTTAACATTTCGGCTTAAAATCTTACTTTTGGTGTCTAATGTTTCCCACTGAACTTATATCTACAACAGCTGCTAACGCAATGCAAAGTAACTTTTCTGCAGACTTTTCTTTGGAGCTCCTCAAAATATCCAAATACCCCAGAGCACATCATATTTCTGCCTGCGGGATCTCCTTCACCCCTGTTTCTATAGGGCACCACAACGTTCCACATTTTTTGCCTTCACCTCCCCACATTTCCTACAACATTCAGCCATCCTTGCCTGCACTGCCTTCAGCGGTATTGCCAGACACACACTGAAAATTCTGGGTCATTGCCCCTCAAAAGCACACTGTTTCCAGATAATACTCCTGGGACTTTGCATCACAGTTTCTGAAATTTTATGCTGCATTTGAGTCACAGTTTCAAGCTCTTACTTACAATTGTTATGTCTAGAAATTTTTCTTGCTGCATGTTGACTTGAGACCCCTGTGACTGCAGGGATTAGTGCTCTAAGAAAATATTATGAGTTGGTGCCATTGTTTTTGTGACCATAAGTGCCTGCAGTGAGATTGCCAGGTGGAGCTGAAGAACACATAGCCAATTGACTTTCAGGTCTGAAAGTGGCTATACATATGGTAAGTCCATGCTTCATTTTCTCTCATTCAGCAGGAGGACTACAGAGATTTATCTGCTTTTAATGTGTGTGCGGTATATAGCTTACTGACATAACTGGACAAAGCTTGCAAAAAAAAAAAAAGCCCTTTTAGAAGAACAGCTTAAACCATTTAGAAAGTTTGAGGGCAGCTTTTGGCTGAAAAAAATGTTCAGAGGATAATGAAAACCTCAAAATGCTTGATTCTACCACTTTCAAATAAAAATATTTTAATTTCCTCTTTCAAGATGAATTTCACTCCACAATTTCTCTGGATTTAATTAAAACACAGGAACAGAAAACAGAATGGAAAGTTTCATATTTGTTCAAATAAAGTATTTTCTCAATATGAAATTATTGGAGGGGATTTGCAGTGGGCGATTCAGTTTAATAACGTTTATAAACGAATTAACTTCAGGTCATCTCAGAAAAATGTCTTCCAACATTTGGGTTCATGGAACAACAATGACAATCGTTTATACATTCAGTCCCATTTTAGTTCCCAGAACATTGATTTGGACTGTAGCTTGGACTGTGGATTTGCTCGATATGTATTTAGTTTCATGTCACCTGACTAACACATTGGATTCTTCTTGTAAACCCCCAGACAGTATTATACAAACAGTTGAGATTTTATCATCATTGTTGAACTTCCATTATAATAGCAAATAAAAATCAAGTGCTGAGCTAGAACAGTCACTTCTGAATTTACGAAGGTTTTAAAACGATCCACTATTGTATAATCATCCCGCTCCCACCTCAGACTCTTCCCACTCTTTGCGAAGATGGTTGTGGTGGCTCATCACAGAATCACAGAATCACAGAATCACAGAATCACAGAATGGTTCGGGTTGGAAGGGACCTTAAATATCATCTAGTTCCAACCCCCTGCCATGGGCAGGGACACCTCCCATTAGACCAGGCTGCTCAAAGCCTCATCCAGCCCGGTCTTGAACACCTCCAGGGACGGGGCATTGACAGCTTCCCTGTTCAGCCTGTTCCAGTGCCTCACCACCCTCACAGTAAAGAATTTCTTCCTGATATCCAATCTAAATCTACCCTCTTTCAGTTTAAGGCCATTACCCTGTGTCCTATCATAACATTCCCTGATACAGAGTCCCTCCCCATCCTTCCTGTAGCCCCCTTTAGGTACTGGAAGGGTCTCTAAGGTTTCCCTGGAGCCTTCTCTTCTTCAGGCTGAACAACCCCAACTCTCTTAGCCTGTCCTCACAGCAGAGGTGCGCCAGCCCTTTGATCATCTTCGTGGTCCTCATGCCGAGCTGCTGAGCTGATGGAGGAGTCCCTAACTTTTCCACTCTGGGTAGCCTGGACACATCCTGGATGTGCTCCCGTACAACAATTCCTCCGAAGTCAGTGTACCATTAGCAACACGGGATGTGACAGGTTGGTATAATATTAAGAAATAGACTTAGTTAACAGGAAACGAATAAAAAAAAAGGTCATCTGAAAGCTTTGTGCTCATACTGTGCAGCCTGACCCCATCTTTTCCTAGCCTATTATGAACAGAATAGATCCTTACTGAGACCCAGCTTTCTCTAGTTCTCGGCGTCAGGCTGGGTAGCAGAGGTCGTTTTCTTAATTGTGAACTCGGAGATAACAATGCAGTCAGCCAAAAAAGGCAGCTCGTACCTTTCAGCAGCCTGCTTACAAGCACATCCTCGCTATGGTTTTGCCACACAATCTGTTCATACTGGATAGTTAACATTATTGTTTTCAGCTATGATGTAGTTTCCCACAGGCCTTTTGTTCTGAAGTTAATTGTATGCCATGATAAGACTAATATAATATATATAGGTAATCAATCAAATTGGCTTTGCTGATTTTATTGCCAAAGTTAGTGATAATAAGACTTGGCCTAACCATTTCCATTTATGCTAAAGCATGTTCTCTCCTGGGGTGTGTGAAAGTCTTGGGAACTGAACCGAACAGTCTCAAGGAAGATCACAGAATAGATGGAATCCCACAGAATTTGTACTTTTTTTCATAAACACATCTAATATGAATGTAAATCAAAGAAATACCACCGTTAATCAGAGCAAGTCTACTTAGAATAGAGAAACAGAATGAAAAATAAGACCAAACAAGTATGCAGTGTGCATTTTTAAAACATATAATTAAAATGCTCCTCCTCCTTTCTTTGTAGTCCAAGATTGGTGCTTAAATGACACTTCAAATAGGAAAGTCTCTTGTAGAATTTTGCAGCAAGAGTTTTTAAAACATGGAAGAGTTATTAGTGAGACAGATGCATCAACAAAATGACCCTGGTTCAATATAACTTCTGTTGAATTCATTCAAAACAGATCAATAAGGGTTTCATTTATTTTTCTAGTATTCCACGCGAGCAGGATTTGGTAATACATTGTCTTAGTTGGCAAAAATCACATGTTGTAATATTGAATAATTTCATCGATACACTGCTATTTTCAAAACTCATGGAAAAGGACACACAAGTTTACATTTGTTTTCTAAATCTCTTGAAAAATTAAATCTATACTGGAAGCAATTAGTTTTCAAACATGATGTCCTTCTTAAAATGAAAAAGAGTTAGGAAAAAAGGTCTAGACATTGTTTTCATGTCTGCTAAAAAGATTCATACTTGCAAGAATATTTTAACCCTTCCAATACCTTATAATTTTGCTCACCTTTTTCAGAATTTCATTTTATTTATCTGATCTTTAAAAGTGACAGAAAATCAGAAATTAACCTTTGATTAAGTGCAATCATAATAGAAATCAGTGCAGCACTTTTTGAGGAATAACGAAGCAAAAGAAGTGCCAAAGAACAACCTTTTTTTTTTTTTTTTCCAAATTTATTGCACTATTTCAAACATCATTGCAAAGCAAGGCTGTCAAGGGTGATTTATTGTTCTGTACCATTCAGACTGTAACCATAGTAATTCATACTCTCCAAAACCTCCTTGCTTAAACAAGTAAAACAAACAGTAATAATCCTGAGATAGTGATTGATCAGGAGTTCTAAAATAAGTATTAGCTACACAAAGAAAATGATCTTCTGAGTTTGCTTACATAAAAAACTGTGACCTGAATCAAATCTTTAATAATAAAAGCCGTTTCAAAAAGCCTTGTATGTCAGGTACGAGCTATAGGGCTATAGAGCTAGAACTAGATCCCCTCTATTATGGAACATTCTTAAAATAGCCCAATTAGGTTCTAGATCTATAAAAACAGCCACCTAACTCAGTGATGGAAATAAAGATGGCAATATTAGTGGAATCTCCAGTTTGAGATACTTCCATTTCTTGAAGCCCAGTAATGCAGTACCCAGCATGTGAATTATCAGCAGCACTCAAATATATTCTGTACCACAGAGCTTCTACTGGCATCCGAATTGCCACATAAGGGACCTCTCTCCATTGCCTAGTTTGGATTTTAAATTCAAAATGGGAACGTCAGAGCTCAAATGCCACCACAGTGTCCTTTTTTTGGGAGAGGTTGAGCTATTGGCACTCCCACTATGGAAGTTTTCAGAGTACCATTGTTTTTAAATATTTTTGTAACATGTGAAGACTTCCAACAGCTTCTGAAGTTCTTCTATTATTTACTCAGCATTATACCCTTCTCTGCCATGTTGGGGGGCGGGGATTGTGTGGGGTTTTTTTGTTGCCGTTTTGTTTCGGTTTTGTCCTTTCTTGTTTCTTTGTACGAAGGGAGAGAAAGACTTTGTAGATTATTTCACCAGGCAGGCAGGCCTGTGTATGAAGGAATAGGAGTTCATGAAAATACAACCCTGTGGTATTCCTTTTGCCTAAGGATTTAAATGGCTAGATTAGTATATTTTATGTTCCCTTAATTTAGGAATTTATTTGATTAAATCATAGACTGTTTACTTAAGAAAGTGGAGTAGAATTAAAATTGTCATGGAAAGAAGTGCAGTTTTATTTTGATCTACAGCAGTTCAAATGCAAATCCAAATGAATCCCTGTGGTTTTATTAAGGAGAGTATAATCTGTCATTTGTACTGATACAATGACTTCCAAGTTACTGGTAAATGACAATCCTGTATATGGGTTTCTATTTATTTTCAAGAAAACACTTTGCTGCATATATTACATTGTGGCAATGTTTTAAAACATTTAAACTGTTCTGGTCTGGGGCAAAACCACCATGCAATTTCTGCAAATAACATTAAACTACTGTTATTAAACACAACTCAACGCTGGCAGAATTTCATTTTCATAAATATTGGATGAACATCTTTGTAGAATATTCAGAGCAACAATTTGTAAGTATGTGATTTTGAAAAACAGGTTTCTATCACACCCAGCGGAGATGAGAGTACCTGGACAATACAAGTTTATCCGTGGAAGAAATGTTTCAGCAGTGTAATAGTAGCAGTTTAATACTATAGATATGTTTCCTCTTCACTTAACTCTGTCTTTAATCCAAAAATTAATCTAGTTTATTATTAGGAGTTTAGTTATCCTGAGTTCACATTTTTCTCCAGCACCCTTCTGTATATGAGTTCTCATCCAGAAGATTCACACTTCGTACTCCATTATGTCCTTGCATAAAGTGTGTCTGGAGGCTTGTGGCTGGCTGAGAATAGGTATCTGAACTTCTAGTTGGATGCTACGTACCAGAGCACGATGACTTTTACATTCATTCTTTTCTTTTGTTTTTCTGAATTATTACTACGGAAGACATAAAGTTGGGATGATGTGGAATCTGTCTATAAATGCCATCAATATGTCTTTAAATGTGTTAATAGAGGGTCACTATCCTTTCCAACAAAAGCATCTTGAGACGTTGGGACAGCTGAAGAATGCTGTGCCAAATTGTCTTCCTTGAATTCCTTTGTAAGGTATTGGGCTTTACATTCAAAATTTTAGAGCACTAGAAATTCCTCATGAGCATGAGAAATTACCTAATACGCTTTAAAGACCCCAGATTGTGACATTTTAAACTGGGGAATAAGAACTGGCTTTGAGGGTAGGACGGCAAAATGGGACAGTCCAATTTTAAAGAAAGCAATAAATATCCGCGCCATGGGAGTTTGTTGAAGAGACCAAAAAATCCGTTAACGCTAAGTACTAGTCACACCAAGGAAAGCTTAAGGATTTAAACTAAGCAAGATGGTCAATGCAAAGCCAGTGAGTTTTCCACACCACTTCCAGTAACTGCAATCCAGAGGTAAATTCTCCCTACAGCGGCAGTGGTGACATGAGGCAATGGTGCAAATAGCTATTCCTGCTTCAAAGACAACCTTCCTTCTTCCAAACTCCCCTATATCTATCTTATACCATAACAATAACATATGAAGCAAGGCTGAGACTTTACCACTTTAGTATTTTAAGATGTAAAAATTACAGCACTATAAATTGAAAATTCCGTAAGGTCTATATGAAGGTTGATGATATCAGAAAAGATAATATACTCTATTAAATAATTTTAAAAGTGTGAAAACTCTGTCACTAGACATATACTGGCATATCTAAACATTATTCAATTGTCTAGCACCTACACTGTTAGTTACCAGCCCCTAATGCAATATCTTTTGCTTTATTGCCCAAACAATCCATTGATTTATCCATTTAGGCACAATTTCCACATCAGTTCTTTAGGCAAATATAACTATATACTTAGTGCTTACCTGGTGTAAAGGAAATAACTCCTGCAAAAGGATGAGCTGTATCAATATAATTATTTCTGATGTTTATTATTACAGTACATTTCGAGTGCTTAAGAAAAACTTGGCAGGAGAAGAGATTTTCAAATTATAGAATGAGGCACAGATGAGAAACTTAGCATGATAATTTATAAAACTACATTGCCTAAGTATTGAAATGTTTATTTGACAACAGCTAAACTAGACTAACACAATAAGTCAGAAGCTACAAGTTTTCAAAAAAGCTGACTCTCAGAGTGAGGACTACTGAGAGATTCTCTCATGAGAGCTTCCAGTTATATGACATTGAAATTTGGTTTGACACAGCAAACAGTAAAAACCATGAATATTTGGAATACCATTCCCTATAACTTCTCTACTGTACTATTAAAAAAAAAAAAAAGCAACAAAACCAAAAACCCCGTAGATTTAAAACTCCTAGGATTCAGATATGAGGTAGAGTGTGTTAAGTGCACAGCACTAACAAATGCATTAAACATGTTACTTGCTTCAGAAGGCCCTCCTTTGGAAACTGGTTCATGCAGTCATCAATGCGAATCCAAAAACGTTACCCTACATTAGCGTTCAGATAGCTTATCCATCCCGCCGCGCATGCTTGTCACATACTGGAAGCAAATATCATCGGCTGGGGTTGGCTGCACACCGTGCAATGCGTAGCAAGAAGTGCCCTCTGATGACCAATGTGTTGAGTACACCTGGCAGCACTTTACAGATAGGTTGGTGAGAAACCTCTGAAGTGACAGCTTGTGGGTTTTTTTCCTATTGTACCATAGGTATTAGTCAGTAAAATGGACTGAATTAATTTTGAACAGATTTTCTAGTGCTTCTAGCCTTTTCACATCAGTTTTTCCTGTCCCATGTTGGCCAAACATTTTAAAGTTGTCCACAGTCAGCTGCATTTTGAAACCTTTCCTCCCACTATCTGATAAGCAGAAATTATTTGGCCTTTCTAGAACTAATTTCTAGCAAATTCAAAAGTTACTGTAAAAAGTGTTCTCTCTAGCATGCCTATTTTTGTTCCTTGATGAGCTACGGATAGGTTTCTTAATTCAAGCTGAAAGGAAATGAGAAGGTGAAAGGAAAGGAAATAAAATGAGAAAAGGAGTCAATGAAATTCTGAAAAGTTTGGTTTAGGAACATGACTTTAAAGACATAAGATCCTCTGGAGTGATATTTCAGATGGTGGAGATAGATGACTTGTGACAGATCTGGAGCAGGTGTATTACTGCAGTAGGCGTACTATCTTTCATAATTGTTAGAAAGTCATCCTGCTGCCTGGCTTAACGAATAGAAATATGCTCTACATATTGAACTGAAAGGCTGAAATCTTGACTCAGCTTCCTTTCGCTCCTGAATACAGAGGGCATTCCCTGGGGTTCAGTACGGCCTCAGAGCAGGGGTACTGAGTTGACATAGGAAGTTTAGAGTTCCAGGTTCTGCACTGTACCAGATTACTTACCGATACTAAATGTCTTCATACGTGTGAATGCCCAGGCTGAGATCTCGGGCTGGTTTATAGATATTCTGTGGGTTTTCTGCTTCGGTTATCACCCAGAGTTTAAACGGGTGCCCAGCTCCTTGGAAAATCAAGACTGTGAAGTATCAACTGCCAGGAATCTATCAGGCCCGATTAATTAACACTCCTGAAAATTGTGTCCATTAATTCTTCTTGAGGTGATTAAAATTTGGTCTTTGTTGGAAAAGAAAAATTGAACCCTGACATAAATAGCAAAGCAGAGGAAATAGGAGTGTAGTAAAATTGACACAACAGAAGTAACTTTTCATTTAATCTGTATAAGGGTTAGGGAGTTTCTGCATTTGCCAGTACGGGTTGTTGGCCATACTTAGAATTCACTAGATTTACCTATTTATGTTTTAGGAAAGCTTTCTAATAAACAAATTAATGGAAACAGCAGAAAAACTATTTTAAAACAGCCTATATTAATGTCAAGAAAACTGACTTATGGGGTTTTTTTACACTATAATTTCATATGAATGGGAATACTGTATAAGCAACTCAGTGAATCAGATACTTCAGAAGGAAAAGCCATGACAAGCACAATTGCTTTTGATGTCTCAGAAGGTGGCTTGCTCTGAGATTCAGAGTTTTCTCAGCTCATACTATAGGAATAGTCCCTTATAGTTAGCAACCTTGGCAATGCAAGCAAAAGATCTACAGCAGTGGAAATGGACACTTGAAAGAGGAATCCTTTCAAAACTTTCCTACACATGCAGTGAGTACGCATTCTGACCCTTACTGTTTTTTGAAAGGATTCTCATTTATCGTGGGAAAGAGATAGCTCAAAACCCTTGACAAAGGAGAAAAATTAAGCACATCTAAGAAAAAAAGTAAAATTGGAGGTCAAACTCTTTATCAAATCCTGTGTTGGGGAAGGAAAAATTAGCTTTGGTTCAGTTCTTCAGCTATAAATTTAGAAAGTGATCAGCTTCTTTATAGCAGCTCAATCATAATTAAAATTACCACTAGAACAAAATGAATGCACATGCAGCTAGAAGAAAAAATCAGCTTCATTTGACACGACTCTTACAATGCTATTGAAAAATCTCTGTCCTCCTCTGTTAATGCCCTCTACTCTTAGTCTAGAAATCCCATTCCAATTCTTTGGGGGAAAATAGAAGAGAAGATGTAAGTAGACCCGCATATGTGCAAAATGCCAGAGATGATCATCTAATTCTACGCTTAATTTCAGGATCCCTCTGATCATGATTTCAAGAGACAAGGTATTGTAATCTAATGGAGCGGTGGACTATTTGCAATGCACTTGAGGAGCAGAGGAAGTGAATTTTTGAACAGTTTACATATATTACGTATATATACAAATGTGAAACACAGCATATATATAAAAGACTAAAATGAACCAATATTTTCCTTCTCTGTCCATTATGCTATTTGTAGTGCGATCTACTGTTTTGTTTTGGTACACAGGCAGATGTCATTCTCTATACTAGTAAGATGAGAATCAATTTATATAATCAGAATTTCACATGATACAAAGTTGAAAAGAAATCAGAGGTGGAAAATTTGTCTTTAAGGCACTGGCTTATTTGTGTTTGTGTTACCTCTTCCAGCACTTGGTGTTAGCTTTCCACCAGTTTCTTCTAATCCAACAGGTCTGGTCATCTCAAATTGGACATTTCAGAGCTACTGCTGATTGTATTTTCTAGAATGTCTTACTTATGTCCATTATGCAACTACTATTTGTGTTTGCAGGGATGTGCTCTCATTTTTCCAGGATTTCTACAATATATTTCATATTTATCTTTTTATTCCTTCCTAACCCATTTTAGAATTCTGCAGGAGTCCTTCCATACTAGCATCCAACCAAGTACCTATCAGCTCGCTACCGTCTTTGATAGTTGTAGGCTTGAAACTTATGCTGGCCAACGAGGTGGCAGACAATTTCTTTCAGGAATTTTGTGAACGTTACGCACATCGGGAACACTCATGATCTCTGAGCTCTACCACCAACCCTTGCTAAAACCATTAATAAGAGGTGGGAGATGACTGCCAAGGAGGAACAGGAGTTGTCTCCCCATGAAGGGCGGTGAGCCAGGGGCAGCAGGTGAGGCTGAGGCAACGCTCCCAAGAAGGACCTGTCCCCCAGTGTCCAGCCAGGGTGAACAGGGCTGCTGACAAGGACTTGGGTCAGCCATGGCCATCACTGCGCACTGGGCTGGGACACGGAGCTGGGAGGGTCTGGGTGAGGTCCTGCAGGGCTGGGACCAGGCACCAGAGCGGGGCCTAAGCCTACACACAGCTCCCGAGCCCAAAGATGGAGACTCCAGAGGGGGTTTCTTGCACCTCTTCTTCACCAGCTCTTTCATGTGGCTTAGCTGGTTATAGTAAATCCGGTGGTGGTGGACACAGTGAATATATGTCCTATATGAAAGCATCCATGCTTTATTAATCAGAAAAAAACTAATAATGTAAAAAAATTTTTTTTAAAAAATTACCCTTCTTAGAGCAGCTTCCTTTTCAAACAGAAATCCCGTTTCATTGCCAAAAGCTGTACCTAGGTTCTGCGTAAAGAAAGGTGATAGAAGCACACCTGCAGTATTACTGTGAAAAAGTCAGCTGATACAGAAGTGGATGAAAAACTGCACTCTATGCAGAAGCTTGTTATTTATTTTTTTAGTTTGGTGTGCATCGGCATTACTATTCAACTTTATCATAAAACACTCAATTCTTCCAATGCTAAGATTCATCCCTATGTCAGCTGCTGTGGAAAAGTCTCCATTTAAAATAGCTTTGAGTACCGTTAACAATCTGCTAGAAAACTGAAATGCTTGTGTTTATTCACTGACGAATACTTTTCGAGGTATAAGTGTTACAGTCCACCTTCATCCTTTATCTGTTGTGCTAATCAAGAATTTTTTTTTTCTGGGACTAATTTTATGAGACTAAAAGCAACTCTTCCATAGTATTTTATTGGTACAGAAAAGATACATGTATTACATTGTTCAGGGTGAAGCTGAGATATAGTGACCTAAAGTAAGGGTTGGTCTACAGTATGGCTACAGAAAGGTAGCTCTGAGTACGGCTCATGTTCTTGGGGTGGGTCAGAACTCTAAAAAGTTCTCTCAATAGAGCAGTTCTGTGTCTGCTGACTGTTTTATGTACTGGCCCTAAATTGGTCTTGGGAAGATGTGGGCAAGAAAAGAATCACAGAAAAACAGAATGGTCAGGGTTGGAAGGGACCTCTGGAGATCATCTAGTCCAACCCCCCTGCCAGAGCAGGGTCACCCTAGAGCAGGTTGCACAGGAACGCGTCCAGGCGGGTTTTGAAGGTGTCCAGAGACGGAGACTCCACCACCTCTCTGGGCAGCCTGTGCCAGGGCTCTGCCACCCTCAAAGTAAAGAAGTTCCTCCTCGTGTTTAGCTGGAACTTCCTATGCTCAAGTTTGTGCCCATTACCTCTTGTCCTGTTGCCGGGCATCACTGAAAAGAGCCTGGCCCCCTCCTCCTGACACCCATCCTTTAAGTATTTATAAGCATTGATGAGATCCCCCCTCAGTCGTCTTTTTTCCAGACTGAAAAGACCCAAATCCCTCAGTCTTTCTTCATAAGAGAGGTGTTGCAGTGAAAGTGGCCACGTAATCCAGAAAGGCATCGATTCAAAGCTTTTAACTGCTGCCACTCATCCCACAGGTCACTGACAGATGGTTTTTTAGCTCAGAAGTTTGAAGAGCAGCCATGGGGAGCTGAGTCACCCTTATCATAGACATGGAGAGAAATTTCTGCCTCTCTGAACTTGCCTCCTCCTGCTTGTTAGCTGGGCAAGGTCTGGGTACACATGCTCTCTAAAGGTGAAATCAGTCATCCTCTGAAGGAATGCTGAGCAGACAGCTTTCAAATATCACCTCTTCTGGCTCTTCAAATGCTGCCATTTCAGAAAGATGTTATGAGAAACAGGTGGTTTTTATTTTGTTCAAAATAAATCAGCAACATGCTAATTGGTACGCTGGAATGAGAATCCCTGCCTAGTGCAATGTAATGGATGCCAGAAAGAGAAACATGATGATACTGGTGGGGCTGCTAGTTATGCAAGGGTGACTTCTTTAAAAGGAGCAGGTAACTCTGAGATGCTTTAATGGCACTGCCAGAGCTTCTGAAAGTGAGAGCAAGCATTTTTTTTTCCTGGAAAATGATACCTCACTGAAACCACACTCGTATTGGTATGGTTTCAGTGTCTGTCCCTCTACTTCCTAAGGCAGAAAGGCTCAGCTTCTGCAAAGCTTAACCCACATAACACACCTTATCAAATAAAGTATTTTATCAGCAGAAATATCTTATTGAATGTGACTCAGATGGTGATATGAGGCAGTGGATTTTACTGAAACTTTATTACCTAGTGGTACTTAAAACTAAATTAGTCCAATAGATAAAAGCTTATTGCGCATGATGGAATGGAGTAATATCTTGTATCCTAGCTGTGTGTTTTTCTAAAGCCACTGTAAATATTGGAGCAGACTTATTCTGAATTTGAGAATATTAAAGAAATTACATGGCAAAAAATACTTTTTTCATAATGCCTTTGAACAAATTATGCAGGTAAGAAAAAAGAGATTCCATTCCTCTCGGTTCCTGGATCAGAAACCTGAAAAAGTCTATGACTTATAGCTGGCAGGTTTGCTTAGTTGTTTTTTTTTTTAATCAAAATTGAGTCTGCGTATAACAGAATGATCTGTATGCAGAGTATGCAGTTAACCACTGCTATTCACCACCAATAACACAGATGGATCTGCCGATTTAAGTTGTGAAACATATGGCTTTAGTAAGGAAGAAATGACAGCTGAGCTAAGTATCTTTGACAGAGTAACTCTAGAAAAAGAATAAAAAGTTAGTTGCTTTGAAAATTGCCTTGCTTTCTTCAAAGCCCACACTCTTCACCCTCTGTCATCTTAATATCCATGAGTTCTGTTTCATGTAAGAAGTTTTTCATGTCTTTGTACCTTTCAAAATTATATGAGATACATGGCCAGGAGCAACTGCCAGGATTAGCATTACTGAGCATAGAACATGCTATTTCTTTCAAGTCAGAGAAACCAATTGCTTTTATTACATTAAAAACTGACCATGGATTATATCTCTTCTTCCATTACATTTAGCCTTTCTTTTAAAACTATTAGTTGTGTATAATTTCGTTAAGGTCCAACTTGTCTCTTTAATAAAAAGCTTTCAACTACTCCTGATTTTAAAAATTTAGAAAAGGCCTAGCTATGGCTAATTATACTTAGTTTCACCAGTTGCTGAAGTCACAGTTCTGTGGAAATGTTTCTGACACTTAAAAACGTAGAACTTTTAGAATTCTTAGTTATTTTTGATAGTCTTCTCAGCCTGAAAATTAAGAAGAGGTGCCAAATAACTCTAGCTTTATTCTTTTCATACAATAAAGAGATCAGAAATTTTATACAGATTATTTTCATTTCAGTTAATTGATACAGAGCAGATACTGTAGTTTTTCCTGTTTCCACAGAGATTGGCGTATGTTCTGTTTCAATGCTACACTCAGTTAGGTAGTCACGGTTCACACTGTTGTTTATACAATAGGAGCAATTAAGGTTGCAAACTGTAAAAATAGGAAAAAGCTGTGCTGTTGGCTATCAGCTACATATGAGGCTTTAAAACTGAATGATGATTCTGGAACAAGAAAACACTAAGACATTGTTTGTAGCAGAATGCTCTCCAATAAGAGAAAATGTATAAGGACTTCTGAGAAAGTTCAGTGGCTAAAATAAGAAACTTCTGGTTCTGTTTTCACACACTCTTTTGTACAAGTTCTTTCTACCATGTGAGGGATACAAAGGTCTTGTTACTCTAAGCAATATTACAAAACTCAAGAGCTCAGTTGAATTAATTTTGTATAATTCAGTACATCTATGGATTTCAAACACAGCTATAACCTAGACGTCTGTGACTAACAGGAGCTATTAAAAATATTATTATAATCTGATTACAAATGAAGGACGACTAGCGTTTTATTTCTTATTGGATCCGCCTTTTACACTGTTTTGGATTGGATATAGACATGTATCTTAGCAACCTTTTTTAAAGAAGAGACGTTTATTTTTAAGGTTCACAAAAGCCTTGTACTCAAGCCATAGAAGTTTGAGTCTCAGCCAGCTATTAATTTGATGGAACTATTCTTCTAGAAAGTCATTATAGTTTTGTCCTGGCTTCCCTAGATAAAGGGTTGCTCGTGGTATTCACAGTGAATTATGGGGGGTCCCAGAGGTATTTCAGCTCTAAATAAAGTCTTTCAAGACAAGGAACACAGAAAGGCACTTGGTGAATCTTCTGTGCCTAGTTCAGAAGTGTGAAAATTGTTGCTTCCGGTTTGGTACTAAAATCTGGACAAGAACCTAGACTGAAACTACATTTCTTAAAGACTTTCCTACTAGAAGTAGAGGTTTTGGCTTATCTTAAAGGTAGGGCAATGGGACGCTAGTATGGCAGCTGTGTGAGTGCATTAAACCTGACACGGAGGAAAAACTGTGGACTGTTTCAATGATCTTTTTTCCCCTTCATTCCAGTTTCTCATTCATGAAGGAATAACAACTTTAAACTTCCCAAGAGCTTCTATTTGAACATCAAACCAATGGGCAGCATTGAAAAACGTACCTGTTTTGAAGAGGTGTATTTGTGTAGGTCACTAATGGTAATACCAACCACCACAATAGCTGCATTAATAAAGCTATACCTCAGTGAAATAAAAGTGCTGCAGTTAGATTTTCAATATTCTTGCAAAGAAATACTGTGGTATATCACACTAACAAGTTACGTCCCCTGTTGGCCACTGTAATAGAATTCTAGCATCAGAGGATCTAAATTTAGGAAGGAAGGTGCTTATTATTCCAGAAATGTTCTCTATTTCCTTTAATTTTTTTTAGATTTTGTTTACTCTCAACTGCATTAAAATTGTTACCACTTTTTGTTGCTGTCTTCTCCATATGTTGGGGATTTTTGCAATTGTGATTTTCATATAACACATTGGACTGTTGCCATCTAATTGTCATTGGCATAAATAAAATGTATTACGTCTTTAGTATAAAGGTTTAAGACATTATCTGTCATTGATATGAATAATCTATTTTCAGAAAAAATAGGTTCTGTGTTTCATACACAGTATCATAGTTCTTATTGTTACACTGAGAGAATGCATCAGGTGAAATGAAATGCGATGATGTGACCAGAACATTTTCTTCTGAAGATGTGGTTCATTGCAGCATTTTCAGTCTTAACTGATTATTATTCACTGAGGTCTCTACATACAGAATGCTTTTTTTCTTAGATGCTACAACATATTCTAGGTAGATTTTTGAGGAAAGTTAAACTCAAAATAACTTATTTCAGAAAAAAACTGCAATTTACTCACCATTTCCAGAGCTTTAAAAGCAAACCTAAGTTTGATACACAAGTGTAAGCCTTTTTGCTTAGTACTTGTCAGAAGAACAATGCTTCTCGGTATAGCAAAAAATATTGTACACTAAGGAGAAACAATTTTGCCAAGGACATATTACCTCATAAATATGCATACATAGTTGTTTGCATGTACATTTATGTTACACAATTTTTTCACTTAGCTGTACCACATAATTTAAAAAATTTATTATAAATTCTTGTGACTGAACAAACAGTTTAATATGGCTAATAAAACAAAAGAGTCATGACTAGAGAACTAACACAGCTAACCATAGACACGAAATCATAGAAACACAAACAACAGTAAGAGTTAAACAGAATAATGAAATGACAACAGACTAGCCATACGATATTCAGTACGTGCAATTCACACTAAAAGAAAGGAGTGCAACTGGACAAAAAGAAAGAATCAAAAACTTGGAAATTCAATTCTTTGGCGGAAAAGGAACATTCTTCATATGCTGATCACTGCATGGGGTCCAATCTGCATCACGTTAAAACAGGTCCGAATCAGAGCTCCAGAGAGAATAGTCAAAACTGGGTAGTGAGTTAGAGCAGTAACTGATAAAAGCAAAGCTGAAGGAAGACATTTTGGACTCTGGCACGTGCCACACTCTTTTCCTTATGCCTTGTCCATTTTTTCCGATATTCCTTTCTCTCCCCTTTGCTGTGGACATGCAATTCCTCATCCAAGATCACAGCAGCTGATGGGACTTCTCTCTATATGCTGCTTCTTCCTATCCCTCTCGCATAAACTTGCTTCAAGATTTCGCATGGAATGGTGGATATTATTTAAGAATATTGAAGAATCTCTCACAAGATTCACAACATTTAATGTCACTGTAATCTCTAGAAAATAGTTTACACTGTGGAAATCAGTCATGAAAACTCTAATTAATTCTTAGCCTTAAACGTGCTAAGGTCTTCTGAAACTTACCCTTCCCCTAAATCTATAACAGATAGATAGCCGTTCTCAATGCATAGTTAATACTGCAGATGAGGGTGTCTCTATAAACACTCTTTGCAGGATATGTCTTTTAGCAGCTTTTATTTGACAGTCGGTAAAAGTGAATGTTCCACAAAGGACAAATAATCAGGTTGTACAGACCATCTAATAGAGTTAATGCCAGAAGGAAAAAACTGTAATGTAGCACTTCGGCACAAAACTCTAGACTCTTGAGAGCTTGATTATATGTTTAGTGACACTACAAAAATGCCTTTATTCATTATCGTAATGTTCCTGAACATGTGTCATTTGAGACCTACAATAAGTATTTCATGTATTTGTGAAAATTGAGCCATAAATCTGAGGAAACAGCTGCCATTAAAAGCAAGATGGCTGTATTATAAGCCACCAAGACTTAAAAGGATTACATTTAGAAGGTTAAATTCAATGTCATTCTTTTTTCAACCATGAATCGTAAAATCCATTCTGTTGGCTAGAAACCAGAAGCAATTCAAAGCTAGAATGAAATATGTATTAAAGGGGGAGGGAGGGAGGATGACAATTAATTTTGGAAACAAGAATGTAATTTCTGATTGCAGCAGTAAAGATCCATGAAAACTGTCCTTGGCTATTAAATAAAGGCAACAGTTGTGCATTGTTATCGCCGTACCACTTTATTTCTGAGATACCACCTATTCTGAAAATTACGGTGCTCTGCTAACTGTCAGAAACTGTGAATGTAAGGAACAACTTGAATATTTCTGAAACCTGCTCTATGGTGTGTGAATTTTTCTGGTGGGGGTCACAGAGAGTCAATATTGAGAAATATTTGCTTCTGGGTTGAGTAATAAACAGAGCACATCTTTTAATAGGGAAGGATAAAATAGCATGGCTTCTTTTAGTCAAGCAAATGCAGGCAATGGAGGATAACTGTCTATAAATAAATCAAAGAGAAAACAATGAGTGGGGGGAACCCTCAAGCTAAAGGACAAGTGTTGACCCAGGAACTGGGTATAAAGTGGTTCTGAACACATTGAGATTATAAATTGGAGAATTCCTACTCAGAGTAACAGGAGCATAACCTAATTGCTTTTAAAATGGGTCACTTCATGAAGGAGTAATATGGGAACAGCAAGGGGGCTATTCTGAATGCCCAGCAGGTTGTTTGAATGATTTCCATGCCCTCACCCCCAGCCCCGTTTTCCTGCATTTCCACTGATCTCAGTAGTTTTTGTATTATATTCATTTTCTAAGGATTTTTTTGAAAAATTGTAAGTACAGAGTAGTCTTAATCTCAACCATTCCTAAAAGATATATAGCTTGTGCTTAAAATTTAAGCAAGTATCTAAGCACATTGCTAAGATGGAACTAAATCTGTTTAATCAATCATAATTCCCCTCTTGGGACAAAATAAATTGCTCTTGTGAAAAAAGTCTTTAGCGTATCCAACCATTATCTACACTACTGTTTCTGCCGCACAGTAAAATAATCACTGTTTCATGATCTATTCTCTTCCGTTCTACCAAATGCCTACCATTTGCTGTAATAACAAGTATATAGCTGGTTTTTGAAGAAGGCAGAAGGCATACAGAGACTTGACTGATCACAGCTACCCACATATTCATACGTTAAACTGCTACAGGACAGGAACCTTGAGAATCCTGAAAGCAGGGAGCAGAATCCGGGACTGTCCCATCACAACAGAGTGCTCTCGTCCTCACCATCAGGGTTTCTGTAGGCATCTATGTTCCTGGCTGCAGAGGCAGGGAAAGGCTCAGACACAGATGGAAGTCCTGACCCTCCTGAAAGATTGCAGCCATGGTGCCTGTAATGTCCCGCCCCATCACTCAGAGCAGTAGAGATTTCTGACTTTAAATCCCAGTTTCACAAACATCCCTCAGTGCTGCCTTCGGTTAGACACCACAGTCCAAGAAAGGAGCAAGATTTGCACCTCTCTGTCATTTCCTAGAAGTTGATTTAAGTACCCTTCTGGCAGTTCTGTGATTATCCTAAATCCCATTCCTAGGGTCTGGTTGAAATTCTGTGTCTACATTTTAGGCAATCTGAAAATGCCTTTTACAGTCTGGTCTCCAGTATCTGCTTGGTTATATTCAGACCAAAATCTACGTTTTGCACAGCTGCTTTTCCATTTAGTGAACTGGTTCAAAATTTGGGGAGAAATTATTTCCCCAAATATTTCTCAGAGAGAGAGATTGCAGAAGTATTCCAACACCCTGAAGAAAAAGTGCTTTTTGATACGAATAGGGTTTAAGACACAAGTGTGAAGTATTTTGAACACCTTAGCACTATAAGCAAATAAGGGAACACATGGAAAGTGTCTACAAAGAACTAAACCACTAGCATCAAGAGGAGCCAGGAGCAGAAGAACACAAGGTCACATTCTTCTTTTTCACTCATCTATATTTCAGGAATTATATATCTGTTCAAATCAGCGTTAAAGGTGACACTTAGAAGGCTGATAATTCTGAAAACAAACCTGTCATGTTATTGGACTGATAGGAATGACCAGAATTTTGAACGGGTCTTGAGTCCATAGCATCATATGAAAAGGTTATATCTTTATAGGACAAACAACAAAATGGAAGAGTTTAATAACATCTGGATCTCATTTCAAGCCATAAAAGTGGAGAAGAAAAGTCAGGAATCTGATTTAGTTGTATGTGCTTAGCATAAGTAAAGAAGTGATATATGCTTGGGATATTATATTCAGGCAGAGGGACTGGGGCAGAGCAGAATGTACTGATATATTAAATAGTTACATTTCTGTTAGATTGTAAATGGCATTGGTTGTTTCCCAGATATAATTTTGGAAAAAGCTTATATCACATTTTCTTTTGCTTCAGTCACTAGGGCATTAAAAAGTGCCTGTATGTAAGCTCAGGAAGCAATGGTTTTATGAGCAGAATAGCATACATTAAAAATGCTGATATATACAACATTACCTTGGGTTGCAGTGTCAATGGAATATAGATTTATTCCAGGAAAAAAAATATATTTTCAGACAAGCTTGCTCATATATCTAGCAATCTTGTAAATTAGTCTAGTGCTCATGAAAAACACCAGGCTAGAAGAGAGGAAGGCTGGAGCCATTTTTTAATGCCAAGCGAGGTACGGCATGGGCAGTAACGCAGCTTCCTCCAGACTGGCCAACCAACTTTGGTCGCTTGTGGCTGAGTAGCCTGAATGGTACCAGAGAGAAATCGTGGGAAATGTCCTGGCTGGACGTCAAAGCAAGCTGTGATTGCACCCGAAGCCCCAGCTCTTTGGTGAAGCACAGGTCAAAGTTCATTTGTCTTCCAGCTCTTTTCAGACTGCACAGACTATAAGTTAAATCTGATGTGTTTAAAATTAGAACTTTAGGGTTTTACGCACCTTTATCTCACTGAACTCTGCCTCTGTTCCTTCCCTGAAGTGACAGATCCAACATTTAAATTAAGCAGTTAATATTTAAATACAATTTCCATAAGCTTCATACTGTCTTAGGCATGACAAAAATCTCACTTCTAACTATTTCCATAAACCCATAAAACACACCATCATAAACCACACGAGACTGACAAAGCTTTCTCTAGCAGACAATGGCCAAATTTTTTATGCTTGTAGTCTGAAGTAACACCGGTGTAAGTTCTCTCTAACACTCTCTTGCTGGTGGTTCTTTTCTATTAGTACTAATTTTCTTCTGTGGTTGGGTGTGATGTCAAGGGATGATTAAATCTTTATGCAATCTCATTTTCATGTTCTGGTCAATGCACTTCCTCAGTTTTCTAAACCCCTTCAGGTTCTCAGATGTTGTGTTTTGACTAAGATGCGTGTCTTTAAAAAGGTAGAAGAAGGGATGTAACCAAAAGAGATTGGGACAGTGTCAGGATAGATGGTTCACACAGCAGACGCACAAATTCTATCATCGTGTTCATTTTGGTCCTGCCCCTTCTTTCACCTTTTTATCCCATTAAATGCTAAATCATTAGTAGTTGAGGTAAGGAATAAAGAAAAAAAAAAAAAAAGGACAAAAGATGGCCAGCATTAGAACAGGCAAACAGCTGCTGTGCTGGTACCATTTACAATATGTTCATATATACTGCTTGCTTTTTGCAGGAAAAAGTTATTAACACCAAAGATTATTTTTTTAGATCATTATTAAAAAAGAAAAATAAGAGAGTAAGCTTTTTCTAGCATTTCCAAGAATAGATACAACAGAACGACCAGTAACCTAAGCTACAGGGTTTACTTCTGTGAGCATTACATTCTTTAGTGAAAATAAATCAATGCATTAAAATAGTCTCATTTTTAAAAAGGAGACTGTAGTAGGCTTGTGGTAAGGTTGGCAGTAGTAAGGCTAAAAAAAGGGGCAAAAACACATTAACATATTTGTCTTTGCTTAAGCATTTATATTAACTAAGCTTAAATGTCTATTTCAAATATTCTGTGCTTGCTCTTTTTCATTTATTGTGCTGGAAAAATGGGCACAGATGATTAGATCAAATTATTCTTAAAGTTCTGTTTTAATGGTACCTTGGCATAATAGTAATGAAAAAGTCTCAGAAGCACAATTACTATATTGCAGCATGGGAAGAAAACTGTTTTTTAACTGTTGATGCAGAGAGGTACGAAAGCTTGTTATAACGATTTTTCCGAAAGCAGATATTTTGCTTTTATTTTAAAAATAAAGATTTTGTATAGTACTGTTTAAATAGAGATAAAAATATCAAATATGAAGAAAACATCCATAAGAAGCAGCTAATGCTCTAAGGAGGAGCAAATTGGAGAGTTGCCAGCCTTGTGATCTTATGAATATTCAACAGAAAACTTAAATTCAGCACATCGGCAATGACGAGGTAATTTTAAAGCCTGAAAGTTCAATTATGTATTTTTTTTACTTTTATTTACTATAATTACTAGACCATACTTTGCATTTGGGATGTATATGTAATGTTAAAAATCGATGGGTAAATCAGAGACATTTTAAGACTGAGACAGAATTTTTTATATGGTTTACAGATACCTTTAAGAACATTAATAGAAAGAGCTGGCAGTGGTAATAAGCCATGGCTTAAAATAATCTACTTACTTTTAGGTTTCCATGGGAAGCAATCACAAATTGTATTTATCAATATAATAATAATATGTTTCTAGTTTCTAATTATTTATATGCTTACATTAACTTAAATTAATTAATACATAGCCTAGAAAATTTTCATTTTTTTCATGTCAAAAGAGTGCACAGGATGTTCCAAGATAAAAAAGGAGTAATTTCTGAGGTACCTCTGAGGTATATTAGCCTAACAACTTGAAATTTGTTATCAAAAGCCAACACCGAAGAAATGTGACTGGTTTTATTTCAGCTGGACTGCAGCCTCCATTCCAGGGACTGTCTTTAGATAAACAAATGTTCATTTGTAGGATTTCTATGCAGGCTTATGAATGTTAACTTGCCTTTGTACCAGAATTACCACAGCAGCATCTGCATTGTGTACTAATTTAAATCAGCACCAAAAAAAGTGTCTTTGTCTATCACTCTCCCAGCTTTCTGTAAGGAAATGGGCACATCTGGCTTCTTTTCTCATTGCATCTGCAAACTATGTAAACTGTTCAGTTCTCACATTTCTTGTTGTGTGCTTGACAGTGTTTCAGGTTTTAAACTCGGCAAATACTTGAGCAAGTTATTTGTGTGCCCCGTAATTTCAAGACCTTACATGTTAAACTCATCGCTCTTTTGAAGTTAGTTAGCAACTGAATTAATTAATTCATCGTCTATTAAAATGCTTATGCTTGGAATGTTTGTTTCATGACTCAGTTATTTCTTTTTAGTTTGACACACAGTTTTAATGCAAGGAATGAGTACAGTCTAGATAAGATAAATGAGATGGGATGTGGGATGGTGTTAGGTGCTACAGCGTGGCCTTAAAGTTTGGTTGACATCACTTTGGGAAGGCCATGCAGTTCACTGAGGAAGAGAGCAGGAGCAAGTTCTTACCCTGCAACCACTTCTGAGACAAATTTTTGCCATTACATCGTCATATGAATGACAATGTAGGAGGTTGTACTGAGATGGGGGTCGGTCTCTTCTCCCAGGTAACAGGCGACAGGACAGGAGGAAATGGCCTCAAGTTGTGCCAGGGGAGGTTTAGGATGGATACTAGGAAAAATTTCTTCCCAGACAGGGTTATCAAACAATGGAACAGGCTGCCCAGGGAAGTGGTGGAATTGCCATCCCTGGAGGTATTTAAAAGAAGGGTAGACGTAGCGCTGAGAGACATGGTTTAGTGGTGGAGTTGGCAGCGTTAGGTTAATCGTAAGACTCGATGATCTTAAAGGTCTCTTCCAACCTAAAGAATTCTATGATACTATATGTAGTGACCTCCTGGCAGTTACACGGTGTGATAAATAGTAATACGGGATTACAGTAGTTGAATCTGCTAATCAAGGTGAAGACAGAAACCAAAAGTAGACTTGCAGAAAGCTGTATGAAAAAGCAAAACCCCCAAAACGAGAACCTGCGCTGGGCGCAGCTGCCTGAGCAGCTGGGCAGCAGCAGATCTCATCAGCCAAGCAAGAGAAGCAGATGCTGTCCCTCACTCCTAGACTTCTGATCTTCCATCTATCCCATGAATTCATCTATAACCCTATGTCCTTGAAAAAGCAAATATTGTGATTTTGCTAGATATGAAAAGATTAGTTCTGAGAAACTCTTAAACTGAAGTAGGAGTCTTCAGCTATACGAGGTGTCATACAATTGCTACTGCACTACTTATTACAGTCATCATGATAAAAAGTGGAATGCTGACCTATTTAGGCCACTTTCTTAATTAAGAAGTTGACCGTTCGGAACTTACCTTTAATTAAGCACACTGAATACCACATTAACCTCATTATACGCTGCTGTAAAGTGCAAATGAGTATCCTGAAGGTGGGATTCACCTGGCCAGACTTCGCTATTCTTAAGCAAAGTACCCTCACCACTTGTGAGGATGCTATGGATGCTATGTCTCATATTTGCTGCTAATTCAACCTTAATTATGCATGAATTCATGTTCAATTTTCTAATAAACTCTAATGAAGAAATTACTTTGAGACTTTCTTCAGCTCCTGCTTGAAATCTCTTGTATTTTGTATCACTAATGAATTACGTTCTTAATATTATCATTACATTTCTTGAACAATCAGAGTTTCTGGTTCATGAATCACATCATTATTATTTTATTATGATTTTATTTTTATATTATACACTGTAGTTCTGAATTATAGATGGACTTTGTTTTCATTCTGTTGCCTACCGAGAGGAATGCACTGCATTTTTTCCCCATTGTCACAACTGCAAACCCTTAGAGGATTATGTGGAAGAGTTTACCCTGCCCAGAAAAAAAAAGAAAAAAATGGTAATATGTAGAAAAGCCTGAAATATTTCCTGCAAAAAAAAGTAGTTTGTTTCCTTATTTATGTGTAGAAGCTCACAGAATATAGACTGGCACACTGCCATTCAATTTCATAGAACTATGGAAAGCTAAATGTATTTAATCCTGCTGAGATTCCAGCCTTTTGTGCTTCCTGCAACAAATCAAAATTATTAAAAACTAGCTACACTCAAAGTTTCCAAAACTGGCAAGTTGTTTAATATACTCCAAAGCAGAAGGAAACACAGGTAAGAGATTTAAAGTTATTAAAACATGATCAGTGGAGGCTGATAGAAGAAACATCATAAGATAGAGTGACTAATGTAGAAATTTAGAGGGAACAATCAGATAAAAAAACTTCTGTTTCAGAGGACCATAACAGATAATCTAACAGGACGTATCTTTTACCTGAAAAATTATTACAAAACTTGTAGAAAAGTTTAGACCAACAAAGATAGTGATACAACTGATGGCAAGTAACACCACAGTGTTTTTAGAATTATCATCTTATCTGAGAACATAAACAGCATATGATGCAAAACACTATGTGTCAGAAGAATTGTAAAAGCATATGCATAGTTTATACCATTGTGGAATTTTTACCTTTTCACCAAAGTTCAAGTTACTGGTTTGTTGTTTTTTTTTTTCAGTTTCATTAATATATCTTTTAATTTTAGTGAGGAAATTTTCGTGAGGAAACACACGGTAACCTGGAAGTAGTAGAAAAAGATACTACTAATTGTCTTGCAAAGTGACTTTACTTTTTTTGTCATTGTTGTAACCTGTTTGCCATCTGCATTATTTCATACACTGTCTATCAACGAAGGTCTTCCTTGGGACTAGTAATATTTCTCATTCCTCTTGGGCTGAGCAGTTGACAGAGATTTGAGGAGGTGAGGTAACTCTTGACCTCAACACCACATCATCTATTTCAGACAGAATTTTCAAAAGATGCCTTCTATAGATTTTATTTTTCATGACCAGGGAAACAACAAAAGTGAAGCTACACAGAGCAGTGATTCTGGTGAATATTTGTGGACTGCTCACTGAATGAGGTGGGCTTTCTCAGTAGGCACCCATGTCTATCCTCCTGTCCCTCTCTACCAGTGGATGCTCATTCTTTCCTGCCCTGTACCTTGTTCAGTCTCGAAAGAGTGCAAAGGTCCTACATGGCACATGAATTACCTCACATATTAGAACTTTCTGCTCATTAGAAGAAGACTAGGCAACATGGAAGGTAACATGGGATCAGACCTCTGATATTTGACATAATAGAAGTGATTCTTGTCCTTGATTACTTATGATTTATTCTTCACCTATTTTGCCCAGTTATCCTGTACAGCAGTAGCTAGCTTTGCCAAATCTTTCCACATTAAATAGTTTGGAAAAAAAATTGTCCATAAAAGGTCTTACTTTGCCTTCCCTCTATTTCCTTTTCTTTACCCTATTATAGCTTTTCTGAAAGTTTCAATTTTTTTCTATACTGCTTCTGTTTTGAAAGTCAGAAAATTTGGTATTTTCTAGCCACTGACACCTAAATATATATTTTCTGTTAGAATATTATCACAAATTAACTGTCTTGTTCTGACCCCTCAATCTCAATATAGGCAAACTATAAATTTAGCCATTCTATAAATTCTATACTGCTTCCTAACATTGCCTTATCAGGCAACATGCCCTTGTGCTTTGACTTCATTTTCACACTTAATTCCAAATCCTTTTGATAACTCCTAGAGCAAACATACGGGCCAGGCAGGAAAGAAGAAGATTAACCCTTCAGTCCCAAAGGTAAAGAGACTTTGTCTGGATTAATGGAGAAAAATGTTAGTAGGGAGGGAGACAGAGGACACCATCATTTGAGTCAAGGAGATGAAGTAAGCACACGAGAAAAATGCTGCATAAACATTATACCTTTACTGCTAGCTTGGTAGCAGAACATATACATTCCTTTGCATAATAGTCTGTAGTTTACATCAAGATCCTGTATTCCTGCAAATTGCTTAATTCTTTAGAAGTACTGCCAGTAAAAAAATACAGAAAAACCTAGAATTTAGTATGGCTTGTCTGGAGGACAGAAGAGATGAGAGAGGAAAGTTTCTCTGCTTTATAATCTGACTTAACTACAGGAATTGGCAGGAAAATTAAGTCGTCTGAGAAGATTACTCTGCATAGACTACATTTAGTACCTCCAGTTTCTCTGTGTGGATAAGTCCTCAGGATGGGCATTTAGTACTTGACAGTCTTCCTACGTCTATCCAGGTCTGTCTCCTGGGGCATGGCCAGAGGCAATTTATTGTGAAGGATAAATTTAGAAGTGGAGGGGGTTTTGACTGTTGGGCAATCTCTTAATCAATGACGCAGCTCCCTTGCAGGAAAGGTTGGATGCCACTCATGAACTTGAATGTTAATTCCAAAACACATGGGGTCACTGCATATGATGGTTCCAACAGAACAGTTTTTGCTTATTGGATTAGGGGATAAAAATTATTGTAGCAGCAGTAATCACCTACGGGCGAGTTTACACTGAGGAAACACTCTGCAGAGTACCAGCAAAAACAGTAATCAGTCACCCTGGCTGGTGACTGACAAGCCTTCAAGATGCTAAGATGTAGGTGGAAATTGAAAACTGGTGCTGGAAGAAATCAAAAGCATAGTTACAACTAGTTGTGTTTGAACTAAATCAGCCATCCTCTTGAATATACAAGCGTATACTGGGAGCTCAAGGAATGTACATCGTCTAAGGGCAGGGAAAAGCCATCTCATACAAGAGGTTGGTAATATTTCCCATATTGTAGCCTTTTTCATTTCAGAGACTTGGAGCTTCGTTACAGGGCTACAGATAAACATAGTAGTATTTGGAGGAGTTACACAATTCAAAAGATTTGATTTTCTGTGAAAATCCAAAAGCAATTGAACACATTCAGGGGGAAAAATAATGGAGTGGGAGGTAGTATAATTTCCTTCAATGCTTTGACAATTAGAAACTGGTTTATAGTCCTGTAGTGCCAAAAGAGTAACTAAGAATTGAGCTAGATGTTGTTCAGTCATGGAATAGACGGTCGTCCCTGTCCAAAGACACAAAACAGGCCAACAGAGACTGAATGAATGAAAATAAGAATGAATGAAAATAGGAATGGAAACAGTAGTGGCAGCAAACAGCATGCAGCCCCCACAGTTTTTAAGGTTAGATAAATAGAAGGAAAAATGAAAGAAGATGAGACAGAGAGACGGAAAAAGGAAGAGAAAAGAAGACATGGAGTTGTAATGAAACTGAGAAGAAAAGAAATTAAATCAGAACCCTCAAAGTCCCTAAGTTTCTGCGTCTGCTTCTGCTACCTGAAGCATATTTTCTTCTACAATGTAGTGGAATCGGAATCCTCACTGTGAGTCTCCCCATTATAATTCTGGTTTGAGAGCAGAGGTGAGCCCAATTCACCTTCTTTCACAGTGGGACAGTAATGAGCTATTCTAGCAATTCTATTATCTGGATTTTTCAGCCTACCCCCCTCTGTTTTTATACATTCAAAAATTATAAAAAGCTTCTATAGTAATCTAATTTAACTTATTGGACACCACAGTCGGTAGGCTTCCATGGGCAGTCTCCTTTAATTTTGAGCTACATCCTTTTTTCCATATATATAATGCTTCATTTGGCTATACTAAAGCACATATTGTTTGCTCATACTCCGTGACCTGTCATACCCATTTTTTATCATTCTCTCAATCTTTATGTCATCTGCCAACTTTGTCAGTACTGATTTTATGGTTTTTTCCATTACTTAAAATGCTAAACAGAATGAGATCAAGAATCAATCTTTGTGAGACCCCACTGGAATCGACCCCCTCGGTGACAATTACCATTATGTTTTGACTGCTGGTTAGTCAGCTCAATCTAGTCAATGCATGTCATGTTAACTTTGTATCATTCTACTTTCTTAATCAAAATGTCATGCAGAAACAAGACAAATGCTTTACTGATAATTACTTTTTATCAATTGGATTATAATCTTATGGGGCGAAAAAAGAAATGTCAGATTAGCCTGACAGTATATATTTTCCAAAAATCCATTTCATTATCATTAACTACATTACATGCCTCTAATTTTCTATTACTCAAGTACTTTATCAGCTCTTCTATCACTTGCCCAGGATTGACACCCACACTGTACAGTTTATAATTACATTGGCCAGCCTGTTTACCTTTTCAGATATTGAAACAACACTAGCTTTAATCATTATTTGAGCATATAATTTTAAAGAAATTTTTGGTATGTTTCTTTACCTGATTTATAAATTAATAGTATCAGTGGAAACTGTCACTTAGCACTATTCCTTCCTCTGCAACTAAATTCTATTTACAGGGACATCTTGACAGAAGAAAAAAATACTTTACCAAATAACAGATTATTGTACTTTGCTTAAAGAATAAAAACTATTCATATCCCATGTTCATTCAAAATAGTTTATATGGATTAGGAGAAGTCCAACCAAGCACTATTATGTAAATTAATAGGATAACGAAAAGAAACCAAACCAATATTTTGTGGGGGGCACTAGCCCCTTACAAAAGATGGGCATAAGAAATGTACTTACTATCTAAGAAAAGTCAGTGACAATTTGGAATAACACATCAAATGTTCCTGCTTTTGCTTTGGTATGACATGGAGTATTTTCCTTCTTTCAGCCATAATGTGGGGAAAGAACAGACTGAGCCTCTCAGCTGTAGTTTTTCCTCTAGTATAGTCTGCTCATATCATGTCACATGCTTTTTCTCCCAGTTGGCCCCAGGTGAACCTGTTTTCTGGCTATGTTGTAAAACTGTTAAGGCTCAAACCTTTAATCATTGTTTCATTATGATCATGAAGAAGCATCCACTAGACAGTTGCAACTGTTACGTGAGTAAGTTCAAGCATTCACTAGGTATTTGCAGCCACCTCGTGAGTAAGCTCAGTACTTATTACTATTAGAGCTATTTATTGTTCTCTTATATCTCTTTTTCAAATTTTTGTTGTTAAAAGACAGCATCCCTGGACAGAATTCATGCTCCAATGTGGTAGGCCATGAGAAAGAACACAGCAAGTGTTGTGCCTGCATTCAAGAGGTCACAGTTTAATATGCACATGCTTTTTGCATCTCACAAAAAGAGAGAAACACAGTGTAGTTAACAATATCAGTTATATAGCTATTTTATCCTTACTACCTTTTATTTATGTACACTTCAATCCACAGATGAAAATAGTCTCTTTTCTGAGCTGGTGAAAAATAAGTTCATGAAGTAATAGCCTCTCTGGTTTCATTATAGTGATCGTAAGCTGGTTTTAAAATTGTAGTGCAGGGGAATATTTTACACGGTAGAGACAGTCAGCCACCCTTATAAAATAGTGCTGGTTACCAATTTAAGGAATGGCACCTTAACAGTGCACTTGCAAAAGCAGACTCCGGAGTTAAAAAGATAACCCACAAAGCAGGAATGTACATCTAACAGCAAATGCCAGAAAAAAAGAGAACGGGACCAAAATAAACATGTGAAAAGTTTAACTATATGAATCCTCTCTTTTCCTCTTTCATTCCTTCTCTTCATGGCAGCTGTTTGCCGTTTTCACAGTGAAACTTGAAGTAAGATTTTTAAAAGGTAGTTATACCATTAAACATTCAGTCTTGTGCTTAGTCAATTTTTTTAAAAAAGCCTATCCATAAAGCATACTGATTTCCAACGCATCAACTTCCATTTGCCACTGTGTGTTCCTAAATACATACAAAATGTGGATGTCACCTTTCTAAATTCCATGGGATTTTAAAAGTATACATTCAGCTCCTAAAAAACAAGGACACATTTCAAAAATGAGTCTTAAAAAAACTCTTTAAAAAGCACAGTGAGAGAGAGTGGGTACAGTAGGATGCAAAAAATTCTAACGGTTCAAATTTTTGCAGAAAGGATAATTACACCATGTCTTTCAGGCTCGCAGTTATTAGATTTCAAAATAGCTCTTTTAGGAGTAACTAAAAAAGCTCCCCTATAAAGCACAGACTCAATCGGAAGTGAAGTACAATGTATTTTTATACTTTTACTATTTCTTTCTACAGTAAACAATGGAATAAACTAAAGAAAGCAAAAGGCAAGTAGTGCTTCCATATTCTTATTTTCTGTGTCAATTCCTTCAAAGGAAATTCTGATTTACTTAGCTTACAGATTCCTATTTAACATTTGAATACCTGTAATAAGGACAGAAGTAAACTCTAAAAGAATAGGAAAGAAATTGAAATCACGGAATCACGGAATCTTCAGAGTTGGAAGGGACCTCTAGAGATCATCTAACTATATTTCTCACAAAATACTTCCTGTCTTGTTTATATATTCTGTGAATTAACTAATTCAGGGTTACTCCTTAATATAACCCTTCAATGCAGTTACTCTTGGCCCTTTCTGTCCAAATTCCTTTAAAAACTGCAGGTCAGAATTGTCCTCAGAAGGTCATTCTGTGTCTAATCTAGACCCAAACTCAACCCTTGAGTTGCTTGACTTCAACAGATTTACATCTGAAATGAGTCTAAGCGATCAAGCCCGTTGAGAGTCCACTGGGAATATGCTGGTTGGCAAGGAATAAGTCCACAGTCTACAAAATAGTTCTGGGAATGAAAGGAGAGGCTGTGCTGAGATAAAAGATACAGATAGCTTTTTTCCCTGAATTATTCATTTCAGGTTTTTGTGTAGTGCTTCTTCCTATGCCATACAATATTTGGCTGTATAATATATGCGGAGTCCTCACCGAAGCTTGGGGTGCGATGCTGCAAACAAACATGTCTCGTTTCACTTCCCCAAGCTTTGATTCAGCACAATCCCTAAAATATATTTGTCTTTGATTTTACGCTTAAAATCACTTTATACAAACTATGTGCTCAAGTTCAAGGGTGAAAATGACATAAATTAATTTTAAGCATTCAAAAATTATGTGCTGTCCAAACCAGACATCCAGGCTGTCTTTATAGTAGTTAGACCATAATATGCCTCCACAGACTGACTAATTCCCTCCAAAGATGGACCCTAATACAGGTGGTGTTAATTGTCCTCCAGAGAGGCTTACTTTTCTCATTTAATTATTGAGGGAGCCTAGACAACAAGCTAGGGCAAGGCAATTAAAACGCCTTTCAAGAAGAAAGTAGGCCCAAATGTCTTCAGTGGGATTTACATAATAATTCTAGCCTGCTCTCCTTAAGAGTAATGGCAACATTTCTACAGGTTTGCACAGAAGATGAGGTGGGTTAATCGCAACTTCCTGACTCAGGAGTATTGCTGTATTGCTGGTTTGAACATAAATTAATTTTATTTAACCAATTTTTGGTATAATATCAGTACAATGTCCCAACCCAAAGCATCTAAAGTAAAATTTTTTCTGTACTCTCTTGTTCCTGAGACTGAAATTGGTACTGTTTTCAGGGGTCATGGAGTACTCTGAGCTCATGGCAGCTAATCTCATTTTGAGTTTTTACTATTTGTTTTAACGGACATCTTGTCCTGACAGCACTTGAGCTTTCTTTTGATTTCCAGTGACGCTACCAACAGAAACCAACGATCTT
>VYZM01013950.1:647151-664600 GCA_013398915.1 Dromas ardeola | reverse complement strand
CCCACCAGGGCAGGTCAACAGGGAGAAAAAAAAAAAAAAAAAAAAAAAGGGGGGGTTAATACTGCAAAAGACTCGTCTGGAAAAACTCTTTCTGATATCTGCATATTTGCATTCACAAGCAAGTTGACGGAAAGTGAAGAGCAGCCACCAGAGCACGGACACGCGCCGCAGCGGCCCCGCACCGCGTGGCCCCAAATCCCAGCAAACCCAGCAAAGTCAAAACACCATTACTTGGTTCACAAGCAAAGCTATTTCCTAGTGGCCTGTGGAGTCAATCACACACCAACCTCCTCACAAACAACGTGCTGAATCCCTAATGATTCGGGGAGAGACTGACAGTAGCCCAGGACTGTCACACAGTGTCACTGGGCAAGCCTTCAGCTGGCCAAGCCTGTCCCCACATCACTCAAAGCCCAGAAAGGGGCTAATTTGGGTTTATGTGCGATTTGCTATAAACAGTTGTGGCAGCTCTATGCAAACGGGACCAGGAATGTTTCGGGGGACGGAGGGGACACATACAGTGTGCGCGAGCCCCAGGACACGCGGCAGAGGAGCTGCCTCCTCCTGCCGGGCTGAGCCTTCAGCGGCGCGGGAAGTTGGACGTGAAGAACATCCAAATCCCCCAAACCTCAGGGGTTTCCTTTCACGGGAGGAAGCGTGGACTTCGGCAGCAGCACCTGGGAATCCTGGGCAGCTTTCGTAAGCCGTGCTCCCAGCCAGGACGTAGGGCACGGGGCAACCAGGGAGAACCACCAGCCCCAGCGCTTGGGTAACCCTTTGAGCAGGCGGGCAGCAGCCCTGCTGCAGGGCTTTTTTTCTACCAGCTTTACCTTCGAGACAAGATTATTGAGCTTTCCAGTCCGGTATTTAACAACCCCCATTCATCCCCACTTTGCTCTTCCCTTCCACTTCGTTCCCTTTGTTGCTCTGTAATAGGAGAGGCAACAGGGCACATATTTCTGCAGAACAAAGCGTTATCATCCTAATTATCATTTCCTGGTGTTTTCTTCACTTTTGCCATTTTATTAAAAACAATTAGCTGAGAAGAACCATCTTTTTTAATCTCTACCCCATTGTTCTCATCTCTCTCTAGATCCAAGGAGGCCTTTTCAGAGGCTATTTTATTCATAATTACATATGTTGGAACAACTGCTCAAGAAGTGAGCCCAGAAAGGATTCTGACAATCCTTTCCTAGCAGGCTTGGTCCCGTCACCTCCGAAGCCTGTAATGCTAATGATTTAATAAAATGTATGCGAAAACAAGGACTTATTTTCAACAGGCTGTGTAAATGATGGATGCAGCCATGCCATGAGCGTTGGCCTAATGGATTGAGGAGGAGTTGGAGTCACAGCGAAATCTGGAGCCAAAATACTTTTGTTTCGCTGCCAGACTTGGCTCCTCTGGCTCTTTCGAGGAGTCTGGGAGGTATCACACAGCAAGGGATGGGGATTTTAAATAATGATCCAAGCTCCCCCCGTTTGCACTAGAAGCCTGCAGGACTTTGTTACTGGTGTAAACTGGAGGAAGGCTGGCCCCAGGGTCTAGCTTGGCCCTTCTGCTCCAAGCTTGTTTTAAGCACAGACCACTCTGGCTTGAAAGATGCCTCCTGGATTTTTTGCATAGGTATAATTCTTATTCCAAAGCTTTCCCTCCCAATTCTCTCTTTACCCTATAGGTTTTTATTTAAAATAGTACAGCCAGAGCACTGCAATTTTTCTTTTGAGAGAGGGTTTGTTTTTTTTTTTTTTTTAATTTATTTTATTTTTTACACTGGGGAAAACTTTAAAATGTATCATATTCACTCAATTGGCTCTTCATGTTTTTTTCAAGCTTCCCCTCCACCACCTTTGTTAATTACCCGCCATTTGAACAAGGGTCTTCTCCTGCCTTGATCCTGCCGTGAAATCACGATGCTATATTTGTCTTTCTAACATCAAAGTCATTTCCATGGTCACCAACTGTGATGTCATAAACACATTTTTAATGGCTTGTTTACAGCAGGGAACAGAAGGAGAGAGGAGATTATGGGTGGAAGGAAACTCTTATCGATACACAACAGTTTTAGGCACAACTGTGAGGCTGAAGCATGCAGAAAACTTGAGGCCAAAAAAAAAAAAAAAGATTCCTTGCTGAAATAGTTTCTCTTCTGAAGTTCATCCCAGCACAAAAATCCCTTTTTAAGTTACTAGTGAACAAGAAATCCCAATGGATTGCTATTATGTCAGTCAGCCCACAGTCATGCAAGGTGCTTTCTAAGCTCAGAAGAGAGCAAAGCCCTGCCCCAATCCATCCAGCTCGTTGTACAAATGAGCACACGCAACACATCCTCGGTGACTTCTACAGAAGTGCTTGGGCAGGACATGGTGGGATCTGAGCTCTGTTGGCCCATAGAGTTTTATTTGTCTTGGGTCACAGCAACACTCAGAATTCCCTCAAGAGACACTTCAGTTGGACCAGACGGTCCTCTTTTGTCCAGAGATGGTTGCGAGACCCCTTAGCTGGTCCTCCCTTTACATGGGAGGTTACCACGTGCAGTCAACGATTCACGAGAAAGGTTTCTCTTCTGGCAAAGACGACCAGCTTGAGCTTTTGGCCACAGAAATAGCAAGGTCCTTCAGGCCGTGTGACCCCCACAGCCCAGCCCAGCTCCCCAACAAGCCCAAAGCAATGTGAACTCCTCTTTGCCAGCTCTCTGCTTTGGTAGCGGGGCTGGGACACAGCCAGCTGAAACAGGGGGGGTTGTCCAGGTCCTTCAGTTAAAGTCAAAAAGCAAACCCCACATGTCCTGTGTTCCTCTCCCACATGGCACAGCACGGGGATGGTCTAACAGGAGTCCATCAACACACCTGGTCTCCGTTTTGAGCTCTACTGATGCCACTTCCATGTGCCTTGCCTTTCTTGGCTCCCAGGAGCTCAAAGCCAGCTTTAACTGTTGGTTTCCAGAGTCTCCCCAAGGCAACCCTACTTAGATGCTGCCCGTTCTCTAGAATCTAGAATTAATCTGGAAAGATTAATTGGGTGTACCCAGACACACTCCATGTTGGAGGCTGGCTGAGACAGGGCCTGGTGCGGCACCTCTTGTCCCACCTCAGGGCAGAAACAAGCTCCTTCAGCCTTAGGCCGTCACAGCTCAAGAGAGGGTAGGGAAACCAAGTCAGGCATAATTTCTCTTAGAAGCAATCCAGATATTTCCCATGGTTTCCAGAGGCCAATTTCTGGTTCAGACATTGGCCACGCATCATCTCTTCAGGTGACAGGATACCAACAGGGAACCCCACTTCCATCCTGGAGGTCATTTGAGAGACTCTCGGTTGATGATTTTGAGATAGCCCTGGGAGATCCGTGGCAGATGGACATTGCTGTCATCAGCCAAAGAAACCAGCACTGAGCACAGCTCTTCAGTGTAGGGAAACACACAGCCTCGCTGCCACCTTCTCAGGGCACGTTAGGAATGGCCAGGGAAGGGCTGACACACTCCTGGGTCAGCAGAGGAACCGCAGTGGTCTCTGCTTGGAAAGGGGTTCCCAGACTGGGGTCCCGGTCAGCTCCAGAGGGTCCCCGCTCTCACAGCATGCTGGGGCCAGGACCAGGGCTGTCCCAGTGGTACCCCCGGCGTGAGCCTGGCTCTGCACGACCTGAGGGCTCCCTCCGTGCCCAGCCTCTTCCAACCAAAATCCCCAAATAAAACTCATCCCGGAGCCTATGGGAGGAAGGATTGGGGATGCTTGAAGATGTGGAGCCATCCCTGGCACTTGGCTTGTCTTAGAGACATCATGACGAGACATCCCCGTACATATGCTCCGAGAAGATTATCTCCCTCCCCTACCCAAAGAAAACAGGGGAAGGGGGAGGGGGGAAAACTCACTGGACGATGAAATTCCTAAATCCTCATCCCATGAGAAGAATTAATGTAGCTCTTTCCTCGCTCCCATACCAGGAGCTCCCCAGTAGGAGATCCTATTGTACGTTACACACTAGCAAGGGTACATCTTTCAGCGTGCTCTTTCCCGGAGCGAGCGCAGTCCCTGGCACGCAGGAGCCGGGATTTCACACCCCGCTATTCATCGCCGAGGTACGGAACAAGCGAACCACCATTTTGCTGCAGTCCCACAGCAGGAATAAAATGGTGGCACAGATGAAAACTGCCAGATCAAACACAAGCCAGTTGTCTGTCACCACCTGCAGCTCTTCCCCGCCTTACATGTAACGCTGAATTCTTAATCAGGTTAATATTTGATTTCTGGGTGCTTAAACAAACAAAAATAAGAAGCACCACCAAAAAAAACCCAGAAAAACAAAAAAACACACACAAAAAAAATCATGCTATAACAGACGGTTAACGTTGCAGCCACAAAGTACCACGATGCAAATTATTGATGCTAGAATTTACATTTCTCCCACAAAACGGGCAAGCCCGCAGCTCGGGTGTTTATTCGCAGAGGCGACTGGCTCACCCCAAAATATGTGCACAACTAACTGTGCACATATTTAACATACAAAGGGCTCAATCTCTTTTCCAGTGTCTTCCGAGAAATGTTACAGTGGCTGAGAAAGGTAAAAGTGTTCATTTAATTGCTCTTAAAGAAACTCCCCCCCCCCAGCCCCGTCCCCGTGTTACGTCAAATTGCTGCTTAACCACAGGGACCGTTGGGAAGGGGTTCCTGGAGGATGCAGGAAAGTAGGCATTTCCAGCGAGGACAGTTATTATAGATCAGGCGGGGGAGAGTTTGCACTTTTGCTTTGCGATTTGCACGTTTCTTCTGCTCAAAGACACAATAAACCTATGCTGAAGCCGAGCCTGAGCACTAGACCAAGTCCCAGGTCCCCGGGATGGGGACAGACACGCTTCCCTCATGCTTGACGAGAGACCAGCGACAAAATGAAAATAAATTTTGTCCGTGGACAGTCCTGCTCTGTGTTCAGCTTTGAGTTTAAACAACAATTTCAATTTCAAGAAATGGATTTTCCGAAATAACTTTTTCGACCAAAACCGAAGCAGTGCAACAGCTAACGACAGTTCTTCCCAACAGCATAGACTACCCTTAAAATTAAAGCATATGTCATCTCTTTAGAGCACTGAGCACACTTAAAATCCCTTATTTATTTCTTTCAAAGCCGCCGACTGGAACGAAATATTTCTTGGCTTACACTTTTTAACCAGTTTGATTTGTATAGGCTGGAGATTTGCTGCATTCTGCTCTTCTGACACCACATAATTCAGTAGTGGAACACACTTTCGGTTAGATTCTGTTTAACAATTACTCTTTACCTTTATTTCTAAATACCTGAACAATCAAATGTTGCAAGATGAATGACTGAAGGGGGGGGTTGCCTTTTTTTTTGTTTTTTAAAGGCGTTTGACTCATTTTTAAGACATCTGTTGGCAGCAGCTAGGGATTTCTTGTGCTTTCTTTATCTCATATATATTTTTACATCTGATAGTTAAACCATTATTAAAAAGAAAAAAAAATATCCAAAGACTGCAGAAAGAGCTGAGGACAAGACTGACTGACTGGATGGATGGATGGATGGATAGAAAAAAAAATAAATCCCACCATACTTTTCTTTACTGGAAAACCTTGACTGAGCAGATGAAGCATCCATCGTGCAAGGAGTCACTGTACTCAGACCAGTATTTTAATTCACACCATCAGATATTGCAGATCACCGGTGACCAGTACATAAATCTTACACCTTTTCAGCTTCCCATCTAGTAGAAATCACTATATCAAATGCTCAGTGAAAGCGATGGAGCTGATCTTTCTCCCATTTTAATCAAGAGCAGCCCTTTGCCGGGTTCAGTAAGGTCAAAATCAGGCTTTCGAGAAGCTCTTTGGGTGCTCCAGAAACAGGCACAGAAAACCTCCCCCTTTCCCCAAAAACCCCCAGGCGTGCCCAGCCCCGACACCATCAGAAAGAGCAAAGAAGGGGAGCTGCCATTTGCCAGCGTTGCCACTTTTAGGCAAAGAAACGAACTCCCTTAAACACAAGCTTAAAGCCGAGCGGAGTAGGGGGAAAGTTCAAGTTGGATCATTTCCCAGCATTATCTCTGCTGGAGAAGGTACAATGTGAGCTGACGGGGACTTTTCACAGGCGAGAATTAGGAGCGGTGCTTTTTCATTGCTTCATCTCGCAGACTACAAAAGCCCCGTCTTGCCAAAGGGCAGGCGTTGCGGCCGTATAATAGTCCCAGTTTAGCCTAAAACATAAATGCTGCCTATACGGCGTTAAATGGGGAAGCTGGTTCTGATGTATTGTGTCCCTGCTTTTCGCTTTTTCAAACTACAGCAGAAACGGCAAATAAGACAGCGGATTTGAACAGCTCGTGCCCGCACAGAAGACTGGCTCGCAGGTATTCGCCATGGATTTCAAGAGTGGGGTAAAATCTGGCTGTAAAGGGAATTTGCGTGAAACAATTTAAAGACACTGATGGAATTTTGTCTATGATATTAATCAATGCTAAGGGAAAAAAGCCTCAGTGGAGGTGACCACCAGCAGGATGGGCGTATGTTAACCAGCAGCAGGGGCTCTCAGAGGGGCTTATGAGGAGGTCTGGGTCCAGCAGAAGAGCCAGCAGGATGTCCCCAAGCCGGGTGTGACACAGCAGCTCACCCAGCCACCTCGACGGGGACACCCACGCTAGAAGATGACCCCTCATTTCCCTCTCTGGGCTGCTGCCTTTGGCTCCCCCTAATTTTTGCTATGCATCTTTTATACCATTTTTATAACCTCCCTAAATGAGCCTGCTGGACTCAACATTAACTCAGGCTTCCCGACCTAGCCTTCCTTCAGGATTTTGAGGGTGAAGAAAAAAAAAAAAGAAAAAAATCAGACAAAAGGAAATTCTGGCACCAAGGAAAAGATCACAGAGTGGGGTTATTGTCCCAAACTCCTTACCTTTAACCCCAGAGACCCGCACGACGCTTTTGGGAGCAAGTGGGAGCTGCGAGAGGCACAGGGGAAGGCAGGAGGGACAGCAGTCATCCAGGAGCAGGGATGGTTGTCCCAGGACACCTCCAGCAGGCACCAGGGCTTTGCGTCCAGTACATCCACACACATCTGCCTGCAAAGCGCTGGGGGAAGGACACGTTTTGGGGAGAGGTTTGAAGAAGACCACAGTGGTGGAGAGAGGTGGAGGGTGTCCCAGGAGGAGCTTATCAGTTGTTAGACATGACCCACAGGTGAAAACAACTGCTCTTCCTGAGCATCTGCTTCCAAATGCTGTGAAGACAGGGGGAAGAAGAGGCGATTCTATTAAAATATTTCACAGCAACGTGTTAGAAATAAAGTTTGGGAGCATTCCGTTTATTAAATAGGACATTTGGTTTAATAAAGAGGGGCCAAAGCATCAGTGGAGTGTTATGCTGGAAGTAAGAAGGGGTGATTAAAATTCTAATATATATTGAGCAGCACCCCAAAATGCCCATCACCGGGCAGCGGGGCATTTACACCGCGCCCCCGAGAGCAATCGGAGGGGCAAAACTTGGCAGCAAAACTCCGTGGCAAAAAAAAAAATCACATCTGATTTCAAAGGCGGAAGGATTAACCCCTCAGTTATGAAATTAATAGGGACCGCGAGGGGAAATACTGAATGTCTTCGCTTTGGCTCGCCGGGTTTTTCTGAGGAGGCTGCAAAAGGAAATTTGTTGGGGAAAACGGTTTTATGGTGCTCCTGGAGTCGGCCATCTGGGATGCTGGGATTAGTATTTTAGATTTCTATTATCTGAAACTCCACTGGCAGACTCCGTAAAAAAGAGTTTATAAATTCTGCAGCGGGGCTTAAGTAAAACTATTTTATCGAGGGACTAAGAAATATGTGTAATTACTGTAGGTGGAAAATGCTTTTTCATTGCCATTCACCAAAACGAGTTTACCAGATATTATTCCTAAGAGGTATAATTAAAATCAACATAAAATCCAGAACACAGGGAAAATAAAACATTAGGAGATAATGTCTTTCCAATTACTAGACCAACCCGTCCTCTGCACTGCGGTACGAGCGTGATAGCTCTCCGCTGAGTAGTGTTTGTTTTCCCCACATGGAGATGCTGTGACCTCCCGGGCTTCTCAGGTGAGCTCTTACTTTGCAGCCCGTTGTAAGAAGGCAGTTATTTAACGCTACTCCACGTTAAACTCCTTCTCTAAAAAGCAAATGAAGGAACTTTACCGAACGCCGGGTCTCGACACCCTGTTTGCACTCCGCGTTACTTCCTAAGCTCCCACCAAAAGCAGACTGGAAGCCTCCAGGGTTTTTTCGGTTCAGATCTGGACCCACGTACCCATCATTAACTCCTGCCCTGGCAAAATATCCAGGGATGTACAAAGGACTCGTGCCAGGGGGAAAAAAATGCCTGACAAATCCCACACTGAGCAGCGGGAGAGGCATTTCAGAGCCAGGTACCTGCACCAGATGTTTAATCCTGTTTTCTGCTCGTACAGCAAGACGTAACCTGATGTTAGATGCCACCTCTCATTACGGATGTCTGGCCACCCTGGTTAATGAAAGACTTTGTTTTCTTTTTGCAAATGTTATTAAGCAAAGAACAAACTGATTGTCTAAATTGATTAAGCAGATTCATTCCAGTGAAAAACTTATTATTTGCCTAGTTCATTTCATCAAATCAATTCAGAGGAAAAAGGCTCCATGAATTAAACTAATCACAAATATATATTTTAAAAGCCAGCCGTTACTGGCAGGATACAGTTAGTGCAGTCAATCACTGGGACAATAACTGAATTTTAAAGCAGCATCTAGCATTGATTCTCAGAACCTTCTTTGCCTTTTCTTTCATAAAATTGGTGTTTGGGGGCAAATTCTGCCCCAGTTTAGTCCCATACATTCTCATTAAACTTCTGTGGGTGCCCAGGAGTCATTCTCGGGGAAAAAACCCGTAATGTTTGACTGGCATTTCCTATAAAATAGCAGTCATACACTAATTAGAAAGCTAACTCTGATAGATTAATAAGAATTTCTGAGTGCTTCAGCACAAGCTCTTGAAAAAGCACATATTTTTAAAAATAAAATGTCGTTCATTTATTAGGCCGAACACAGACGCTCATTAAACTCGCTCGCATCGCAGTCAGAGAAGGTTCCTGTATAATCTTTTGCAGGACGCAGATGGAAAAGTCAGCCTAGAATGCTAATATTCAATTCAGTAAAAAGGAAAGATCAACCACCACATTTGTATTTCTCCAGCAAATTATAGATAGGGTTTGAGCTTTTTTGTGAATGGACACACACGTATTTTATAGATTTTTTTTTTTTTTCCCCCCTACACAGATAACTTTTTGAAACCATCATTCCAGAAAACTCTTTTGTTATCGTCTAGATCTTTGCAAACACATTTGTGATGCATGGCTGGCTAAAAGCACCCGGGTCTCACTTAACAGATGATCTAATAAAAATAATTCTCCAATTTTTTTTTCTTCATGCCCTTTGAGCCCTGCGGTGCAGCAGCGTCGCTGCCGGGATGCCCTCCCGGCCTGGCCGTGATTCCCGTACCGTTACCAAGGGTTAAGCAAAGACCCTGAGAGTCTGTGGTGCGTGGTACAGCCAGGAAACACCTCCACCACATCACCATCTCCGTCTCAGGTTAACAATTCAGAACAATATTTTCCCACCAAACGCTTGTATTCGCTCCTCCAGCCCTTTGATGATGCCAGTTTCAAATAACTCTAAATCAGCCTGTCCGGTGCTGAGCCTCCCGAGAGCCATTTGGCTGGCACCCATGGTTCAACACACAAGCATATCCACGTGAAAAAACCACTTTACCATTCCAGCTCACTGGTCTCCTCCTCCTTTTTCAGTAGCTTTTCTCTAAAAACAAGGGGAAGTCTTGCCTCTGCCCCTTGTGCCCGCTGAGGGCTGGATTCATGGAGCAGATGCTCGGTGGCACAGCCGATGCCTCGGCACCCGCGCTTGCTCTTGGGGTAGATTTTGGGATCTTAAACAACAGGAAAAAAAAGGGTTTACAACAGCGCAGTGTGAGAGCAAAAGCTAGAAACACTGTGGCATGAGCAATAATTTAAGAGCACGTGGCACAGGCAATAACAGTGAAGCTCAAAAAGCTCGTGAGCCTGCTCTCTCGAGAAGCAAATGTTTTGATGAGGGACTTGGGAAAGAAAGCAAGTGATGACAACTGAGAAAAAACAACCCAAAACACTCCCAATAACGGAAGTTTCCGTCAAACCCCTTGTCTGCCACATGGTGCTAAACGCCTGCAGTACATATTTACGCTGCCACTTTCAAGCGTTTTCCCCATCCTCGTACTGAACTGGAGTTCAGCCTGTATAACATCAGTTATAACGTCTGTGTAATGGTACCTTGCATTGCACCCCCGTGGGTTCAAAGAATCCGGAGAAAGTCAAACCCCGGTTCAATTTTTTCCTTCTTTTTTTTCCCCTCTGTTTCAAGCTTTTTAAGCTATTCCCACAACGTTGCATGGCCTGACTTGTGATTTCAAGGGCAATACCAATTAGCCCTGGGATCAGCACAGCTAATCATCGAATCATCGAATCGTAGAATCGCCTAGGTTGGAAGGGACCTTTCAGATCACCTAGTCCAACCATCAGCCTAACTCCGACAGAACCCATCACTAAACCGTATCTCTAAGCACTACGTCTACCTGCCTTTTAAATACCTCCAGGGATGGTGATTCAACCACTTCCCTGGGCAGCCTGTTCCAATGCTTGATAACCCTTTCAGTGTAAAATTTTTTCTTAATATCCAGTCTAAACCTCCCTTGGTGCAACTTGAGGCCGTTTCCGCTTGTCCTGTCACTTGTTCCTTGGGAGAAGAGACCGACCCCCACCTCTCTCCAACCTCTTTTATGAAGCCTGATGCCTCTGACTTATGGGTTCAGAGTTAGCAAAGCTGGGGGACTGGGAGAGACAAGCAGCTCAGAAGCAAAAATCTCATCTCCTTTGGAATCCAACCTGAAATCTCCAATGGCAAGGGACAACCCATAGAGACCTCCAGACTTCATGGGTTGTTTGTTTTTTTAACTAAACTGGAGGAGGCGGCGAAGTCAAAGGCACGTGCCATTTCCTAGAGCAAATACTGAAAGCGATGGAGATGAGCAGCAGCCACACACCGGCCCTGGGCTCGCCGGGACCCGATCTGCAGGGACACACCAGGTCCATCAGACCTGCTCCAAGAAGGGCCACCTGATGGGCGATGGGCTGGAGCTCACCGTTCCCACCGCCAGAACGGCTGCTGCTGGGAGATGCTGGTGGCCGTAACAGGCATTTGAGGCAATTCCCTGTGCTCTATCACTTCTAATTCAAATCTGGTCTCAGCGGAGGACAAGCAGATTTATTTGGGAATGTTTAGGTAACTGCCTTCCCAGCTACCCAGGGACATCCGCGCTCGGCTACTTAACTGCTACAGTGAAAAAATCTTTACTAGGTCTCTTAAAAAACTGCATATTTTCCATTCTGATTCTTTTTAGTACCGCAAGGAATAGAAAACACTTTTCAGATCACGTTTGCCAGCTGAGCCAGCCTCCCTTTCCTTATGGCATTAAGGATTGGGGTGCTGGAAAGGCGGCGAGGATGGAGTTTCCAGGGGGCTGGGGGCACGGCGTGGGGCAGAGCGGAGATGCCGAGATGCCAGGTCGGAGCTGACAAAGCCTGCTGCCGGCTGGGAAGCCACGCAAATTGGAACTGACAGAGAAATGTGACGAATTCATTATTAATGGCACAACTATTTTTTAATAGGTGGAAGGCTGTACTAGATTAATAAAACCGGGCTTTTGTATCCGAGAGCAGCGATGGCGTGTGATCTCCAGAAAAGCAAGCGCTGCCGATGCCATCCCCGGCTCTGGCCGGCGCGGGGCTGGATTCGGCGGGGACGGGATTTCTCTCCAGGACACGGCAATTCCTGCCTGCTCCAGAAGGTCAGGCAGGCTGGATCTGGGGCAGGGGGGTCGACACTCGCACAAAAGGTCAGCGTGCCATGGAAACCCGCACGCAGCTCCTCCCCGGGGGGCTGCAAACATCTCCGTGTTGGGTAGCATCCACCTGGTTTTATCCCAGCCTACAGCGGGGTTTTTAAGGGAGCTTGTTTGGGTTTTTTTTCTATTAAATAAAGAGCAAGCCGTGGGGTGGATGAGGGACAGAGGGGAGTCGCTCACTCCAGCCGACCCATCCGCAAATCAAAGCCACGGCAGCGGTGGATTTCTGTCTCTCCCTCTCCACCTACCTGTACGTGCAAACACTCATCCGCACATATAGAAGCTCTCAAGCCATCTCTATCTATATTTATACACATATATCTTTACTTTTATTTTTACTCCAGGTATTTATACTCCAGGTGTACAAATGAAACCCACCAGCATGTAACAGAAATACCTCGTTTAACATCTCATCAGCATTTATTCCCTCCCTCTCTGCTATTTAATTTTTTTCTTTTTACTTGTTCTCTTCAGAGGCAAGAAAACACAGTGCCGGGGAATAATATTTCAAACAAGTCGTGAAAAGGATGAGTAATTAGGCAAAATGCATTCACTCGCTCTCATTCTTGCCCCTGTTAAATCTAAGTGTAGTTGGGATGCGGGGACCACTTACAAATGACCCTACACAGTTTCAGAGGGAATACGTGGCCACGGAGAAACACCACTCGACTTTCCAGATTTTCCTTTTCGAAGAGACACCAGTTTGTTTATTTAGAAAGAATTATTCCCATAACTGGCTGCTTTTTTTTTTTTTTTTTCAGCCTCCTTAGCATTTTCTGCAACTCTTTTGCGTTTACCAGAGGCCGGTGCCATCACCCCTCGCAGCCTGTGGTGTCCAAAGGACTCGGCATCGCCTGGCTGGGATGCAGCATCCTGGCACAGCATCCCGGTACAGCATCCCAGCCCTCCCGGTACTCAGGTGATGAGGCTGGTTTCTACCAACCTCGGTACAGACACACGGCAGCAGCTCCCCAGGACAAAACCAGAGCAGAAAGCCACATGTGACACCAGGTCGCAACACACATCCATGAAAATGCAGCCGCGCAAACCAGATCCCGGCTCCCCTCTCCCTGCTCCCAAGAGGGGGGAACCCACCCACGCGCTGGGACGGCCGCGGGGTGCGCTCGGTCGAGCGTGGTGGCTCCCGAGAGCCATCAGAGGCATCCCAGGAGGGACAGGAGCCATAACGCATGTGGCACGCTGTCACCGTGGGGGGGAAAAGGGGCGACGATGCGTCCTGCGAGAATTGTGGTTTGCGGGATTTGGGGGGAGTGCCGAGCAAAGCGTGGGGTGGGAATGAGCCAGTGATGCATGTTTGTTATGGTTTGAGGAACCCACTGCAATTTATTGTCATTTAGACAATTATTCTATCACCCAATCACCCCTCCCCACCTGGGAAGGGGAATTGGGAAAAAACAAGGAAACCCAAGGGTTGAAACATAAACAGATTTAACAGAGTAAGACTAGATAATTAACGTTTGTAACACTAAAGAACCAGTATTGATCCCAATACCAATATAAAATACACAAGGACTATATCCAGCCCATTCCACCAGCAGGAAGCCGTGCACTCCCAGCAGGGACAGCCAATGTGGGACACTTCAGGAGGAAGGGAAGGGCTCAGGGCTCCGGATCAGGTGCTCAAGATCCCAGACATCAAGGCAGATAGAGAGAGAACTCCTCAGCAAACTTTCTAATTTCTATACAATGTGCCATTCATGGTATGAAATAACCCTGTTGGCAGCTTGGGGCAAGTGCCCGGGTCTCACTCCTCCTCATCCCCGCACCTGGGGAGCTCAGAAACACCGAGACCTTGAAACCCGCACCCCAGAGCTGGCTATAAAGTAAATATTTTCACCAATTCAGACACTAGAGTCTCCTAAAAGTGCAGTTTTCCCAGGCATTAGAAGAGAAATTAGTCCCGTGTCGCTCAAACCAGGACAATGTTGTCACCTGCCGCCCCACCAGCACCCGATCCCCGGACAGGGGGGAGTGCTCCCACCCCAGGGAGCCCAAGGACGAGCTCATCCTCACGGGGATGTGCTCAGAGGCAGGAAAGGCCAATTCCCAGAGCCTGCCTTGGGCCACCAGCTTCTGTCATAAAATAATCAGCAAATTCCGTATACTCAAAGGAAAAGCTCCCACAGGAAACTATTTCCCTGACTGTTTTAAGTTGAAAGTAACACAAAATAAGAAACACTTCAGTCGAGGATGGAGCTGCAAGGGCTGGAGGGGAGCGAGAGGCACCTCCATCCCCATGGAGGTGCAAGTTCTTTCTCCCGGCTCTTGCCACATGGGTGCCAGCACCTCGTGGAAGCCCTGGTGTGTCCCAAAGCAGCCTGGAAGACCTCATTGCATCTCCCGTTTGCCTTGCCACCACCATCTCCATGGGTTCTTCAAGCTAACTGAGGGGGCAGAGTGGTGGTGGGGCATGCTGGGACTGTCCTCTCCAGGCCATGGCAATCACGGCCGAGATGCTGTACCCAGAGAGAAGGAACGCACAAACACGTCCCAAGAGTGGGCATCAGCCACGCGGCATGGCAAGGGGGCCGGGACAGAGGACCCTCCTTGGACCTCAGCAGCTGAATTAAAAGCGGAGGGGATGGCAGCAGCCTCGGGATCCTTTGAGTCGGTGGCAGTCGGCTGCTATTAGCACACAAAAGCGATGCCGAGCAGCCGAGCAGGACAAAAGGGGTGTGGGGCAGCCAGACAAGAGAGAGGGAGGGTGGAGCGAGACAAGAATGGGAGAGGAGCCGCGCAGACGAGAAGGAGGGGAGGGAGACACACAGGCACACAAAAATCAGAGAAAGGGAAAGACAAGGGGATAACAAGGGGGGAAGAGACCACATGGGGAAGGGCGTTCCTCACCTGGCCCCCTCTCCTCGCTGGCCCTCTCGCTCTTTCCTTGCCCTGCGCGAGGACACCAGAGCGTTAGCCCTTTGGGTTGAACCCCCAAATCCGAGAGGATTTTCCCGCTCACCCGCGTTCTGCATCGCCATCGGCGGATCTGCAAAGGGCCCTGGAGTAACCGGGTGTATTTCTCACCAATGTCCGTATTCCTCATTCCTGCTCCCCAAAACGCACCTTGGGCGATGCCACAGCCACCAGCACCCGCCTGCAAACCCAAGAGCTGGTCCTAATTAATGCCAGTTCACGGACAGGCACGGATCAGCCAGGGCAAACAAGCCAAAATTGAGCCTGGGGAAGACGAGATGTTGCCGGCCCACTCGGCGTCTCCCCCCTGAGCCCTCAGCCTCCCAAAGGAGCCCAAAAATTCCCTCTCCACTTGTGTGTTTCTCCTTTACAGGCACCGCACTAAAGCAGGGAGTCCCGGGGGGAGACGTTCCCCTCCCTCCTGCAGCCAAAGCCGCCCCGGCAGCCTCGCCAATATTTTTGGACCAGGGTGGGAGAAGAACAATAAAACTCAGAAGAAAGGAAAGGCCCACATCAGAAGATGCTGTAGGGCTAAAACACACATCAGCTTTAGTTTCCCGATAACGCCCCTGTAAATGACGGAGTAAAGGACAGAGCAAATGTAAAACTCCCTTCGTTCTCAAGGATATTTGAAAAGCTCTCGTGTTTCTAGTGTTTCATAAAACAAGAAAAGTCAGAAATGGAAAACACATTTTTAAAGCATGAACTTGCAGGGAATTCAATAAAAATGCATTTTTTCTGCCTGAAAACATTTCTTTATCTTTAGGAATGAAAACCGACACCGCCGGCTAAAGCGTCCCAGGCTGGCAGCGCTCTCGGCTTCCTCGGCGAGCTCCGGTCCCCCTCACACCGCCCCGCGGGGCCAGCGCTCGCCCCCCGGCCCGCTCCTCCCCACAAAGGTCCCATCTGCCTCCCCGATTCCGATTTCAAAACTGTCTTCTTTTTATAAAGATTTTTCTAAATTTAATGTCTGTCTTTTTTCCAAAACACCAACTCTCTGGCCTTCTAAAAGAAAAAGAATGTCACCGCTTTTTTCTTTCTAATGCCACTGCTGCTCCTTCAGCCTCATTTCTCCCGGTTAGCACCACCGCCAGCAGAGCTGGTTTCACAGAAAAGCCCATTTCTGGTCTCTATACGCTGATTGTGGCAGCACACTGCTTCTCAACCCACACCATCCAAACGAAACCCAGCACCGGACCGGTCCTCCTTGAGCTCTCCAGAGCAAACAAAATATCTGAGATGACCAAAAACTGGATGAAGATAACCAAAAGCGAGTGCTGACTTCTCCAACCTTTAAACCTTCCCATACTGGTGAGAAAAAAAGTCAATGAAAAAAAGGGAGAGAAAGAGGAAAGATAAAGAAGAAAGGGAAGGGAACTTCTTGGATTCATAAGGAATGACTCACACCCATGTTCATAACCTAAAACAAGGTTCACTGAACAGTTAAACCTTGACTTCATCGGCAGCTTAGCTGGAATAAGGATTTCATTTCCAAACGCTAACTTGCACGCTGCTATTTATGTCATAGAGCTGGGGCCATCGTCACCTCTGGCTTTCCAACAGGCCTAAAGCAGACGGTTGGTGGGTACGGGCATTAAAATGTTCACAACACCTTTAAAAATGTTTTTTAAAAAAAACCCCAGATATAGTTGTTAGGTTTCAAATGTGCAAAGTGTTAACCTCCCCACAAAAGCGACTTGAAAGAAAGATTTTTGATCAGCACCAGTATTGAGAATAATTCAGTTCATATGCGCCGAGATAGCTGTGGGAGACAAAATAGTTTAGAAAACTGTTGCCCAGGATCCTTTACAATTTCCATTTTCTTCTCCTACAGGATTTTGAGGTCTGACCCAAGGATGAGCTGCAAAACGTCAGGCAGAATCTGGCAATAGGAACAGAGGGAGACAGCAGAGATCCCCACACATACATCCACACGCACGCGTGCTGGTGCAACACGTCTCAGGTGATGGGGAATTCCTCCCTTCAGCACAGATAACTCTCTGCATGGGCTTCATAGCTTGCATTTTAATATTTTTATCCTTGCGTTTTGACTTCCAACACCAAGCACTGTGGGTAATTTGGGAGCTAAAATACGTGATCTGTTTTGAAATAGGAAAGAAGACTATGTTCAGTTGAACGTAAGAATTGTTTACGGTCAGGGGAGATGGGTTGGGTTTTGGGACAGCAATAAGGGTCCGGTAAATATTCTCTCTGGGCTAATACCAGTATCCTCGTCCCCCTTGGCGTTCGACCCTCTGCAGCTCAGGATAACCTGGAACATGCCAACCGGGTTTTCCCCACGCGGAGGCCTCCAGGAAGCGGTTTAGGTGCGTGACTTCAGATGCAAAAACTTCTTCCCAGCCCAGGCCATCCCATGGGAGCCAATTCCCGAGCAGCATGGGGACACCTCAGCCTTCACATCTTTCCCAAACTCTGTCAGGACACCCCGATTCTTCGTGATCCTACCAAACGTATGTCACGCTTCCTCAAGTTAATAACAGATGTCCCAGGTCAGACAGCTCTTGAGGTCAGGGATTCTTTTTTTTCCTCTTCTTTTTTT
>VYZM01013950.1:622913-633753 GCA_013398915.1 Dromas ardeola | reverse complement strand
TGCCCCAACCCGCCCTCCCGGGGGGCTGCTCTCCTCGGGCTGGGGGTCCCTGCAGCAGGAGGGGGACGGCTGCCAGCACAGGTAATGGGGACGTTTGTCCGGAGCTGGTGCTCCAAGAAGAGGTGTGGAGATGAGACCAGGGGTGGCGGAGCTGCACGGTGACGCTGGTGTGCCACCTCCGCAGCCACGCGTGGGCTGAAACAGCACAGCCGCTGCTTTATCGGCTATTTATCTTAAACAGTTCCTTCTCCCTTACAACCTCTGGGCTGCATTCCGTGCTCGGATGGGCAGGAGCAAGGATGTCCAGGCTCCGTTTAGCCAAACACAGCCTTGGGAGGACGGGAGGGAGAGTTTTGCAGTGGTAGAGTCGGGGTTCTTAGCAGGGATTGCGGCATTTTAGCAGCTCTTGGGAACTCTCGACTGGAAACACGGCGTAATTGCCGTGGTGCCTGCCTGCTGCAAACAGCCACTCACCCAGATGGAGGCCCTGGGCAGAGCCGCCGCGTTATTGCATGTTGCGCTGCATGGATTCGGTGGGGTGGGAGCTGCTGGCGCTGCGCCGGGGACACGGTGCGATCGCAGAGGGATGCAGCCCCGATGCGCCCACGGATGGTAACGCTCAGCGGATGCAGGTGGCACCGGCAAACCACTTGCCCCATCTGGTGTCACCCCCGTGAGCTGTCCCGAAGCACCTGAACACCTCCGTGGGCTAGCAGGGTGTCAGGGTTTAGCGGGGTTTCTGATCTCCTTGCTTCTCCTCTCTCTGTTCCACCCTCCCCGGTCGGTCCAGGCTTCTGATCTCCCAACTACTATCCCAAGTCCCCCCCGAGCTGATGCAGAACTCTGATGTCCCCTCCTCAGCTGCTCCTGTCTGCACCCGCGCTGTCCTCCAGCCACGGACAAAGCACAAACTGCAAAATACCTTCTGCCCTGCCCTGTCCTGCCTGCGGGGTGGGTGCTGTCACTGTATGGGGTGTGGGGACAGAGGCACAGCCTGGGCTGGTGACTCCAGACACAGAGCAGGTCCCAGGAGGATGCCCAGCAAACACACACACGTGCGTTACATTCACCATGTAAAGCCGTTTGGGTCCCCGAAATCTCCCTGTTGACTCCCACAGGCCCCATGCATGCACACTTTGGACCCCATAACTTATCCACATGGATGCTGAACCCCGTAACTTATCCATATGGATGCTGAACCCCATAACAGGCTGATAGGTTCGCAGTGGGTGGCAGAGGGAGGACAAGCTCCCCACGGCTCCTCAAGAGAAGCTGCACCTCCACCAGGGCCCTTTACTTGCCTGGCCACTACAAACAGAAAATGAAAACAATTTGCAAAAGCTAATCAGTATTTTCAAGCTTTTTCACCCTCCCCAAGGACCACTCTCCCTTTTTCAATGGAAGTGGGGAGTCTCTCTTGCCCACAGGACTCCAGGAATGGGGCACAGAGCAAAGCCACAGTGGGTTCACAGCAAAACTCCAAGCGTTGGCATCATTTTACGAACAAGCAAAGGAAGCAGGCTTCTGGCGTGTAGTGTGTCCTTCTGCACCGGCACCAATCACTGACACGGCCATAAGCTCTTCTCCACCATGGGCCAGGAGGAGAAGCTGCGTCCAGCTTTGGAGTCCTCAGCACAAGATGATGATGGACCTGTTGGAGCCAGTCCAGGGGAGGCCCTGGAGATGCTGGGAGGGCTGGAACCCCTCTGCTGTGAGGACAGGCTGAGAGAGCTGGGGGGGGTTCAGCCTGCAGAAGAGAAGGCTCCGGGGAGACCTTGGAGCCCCTTCCAGGCCCTCAAGGGGCTCCAGGAAAGCTGGGGAGGGACTCTGGATCAGGGAGGGGAGCCATAGGACGAGGGGGAACGGGTTTCAACTGAAAGAGGGGAGATTGCGATGAGATCTGAGGAAGAAATTCTTGGCTGTGAGGGCGGTGAGCCCCTGGCCCAGGTTGCCCAGAGAAGCTGTGGCTGCCCCATCCCTGGAGGGGTTCAAGGCCAGGCTGGACGGGGCTTGGAGCAACCTGGGCTGGTGGGAGGTGTCCCTGCCCAGGGCAGGGGGGGGCACTGGGTGGCCTTTAAGGTCCCTGCCAACCCAAACCACTCCATGATCCTATGATAATGAGCTTTTGTGGAGAGGCTCTCTTTCCTTCTAGTGATGTGGACAAAAAGGGAGGAATGTGCCAGGTTGGATCATGGCCCAAAGCGTTATGCACAGCTCTATGAAAGAAAAGGATTCAGCGCTCCAGACAAGTAAGGGCTAAGCGCTGGTATTTTTATTTCCCCCAGTGGCAGCCATGTGCTGGCACTTTTTCTGCCCTAAATAAGAATATTTACAAATTATGTAGCCTGGGCAAGAAAAAGATCCAAACGTCAAGGGAGGCAATGGAAAGCTGAGAGGGGGAAGCAGCGTCACCGCTGCCAGAGACGTGCGAGCTCCTCCTGGGAGCTGGAAAGGACCTTCCCCGCATCGCTGCCTTCTGCACCACAGAGACACAAAACTGCACCGCTCCGAGGCCGAATGGTGGGCGAGGAGTAACCTCCCTTCCCAAGAATGTTTGCCCACTAATCGCAACGCGTTATCAGCTGAAGCAGTTTCATAATGAAGCAATAAGACCCAACGAAGTTGATGTTATCATAGGATAATTGGCCATGTCAGGCAGCCAGATGCCTCAAGGCAAAAGCAAAAGCTGTTTAACGTACCAAGAAGGTCAATCAGCAGATAATGTCCATTTCCTCTGAATTTATTGCCACCGTATTGGCCATTCATTGAAGGAGCTTTCAACAATTTCACCCCTGATGGTATGTAAATATACTTGTACTCATGTTAAAAATGCTCCAGGGTTGTAACAGCGTCTAAGAAATTCTCCAGCTTTTAAAAATAAAAAGGCGAGACAGGCTGACTATGGACTGAGAGAAGCCAAGCAGTAATTACTACAGGAGGGACCATCAAATGAGGCTTCTGAATGTCTCCTCTTGAGGAAAATTTCAGGTAACCAATGCGTTACTGCAGTGCCAGCCACGAAAACAAATGCAAGTTGTGCACAGAAACCCGCTGCCAGATGGTCACGGCAAGAGAGGAGTCGCCGCCCCTAATCCAGCGCCCACCACGGGGAGCAGGGGAAAGTGGCCTGGCATCGCCCTTGCCCCATCCCGACACGGGGCTGCCATGGGAGCCCAGAAGACGTGAAATCCCTCTGGAGACAGCGGCTCCCATCCCAGCGAGATGAGCCCATCACCCCTTGCAGGGGACATGGGGACACTGGACTCGCTGGGCTGAGGTCTGAGCTGTGCTGCCTGCAGGATCCGGCCCTTGCTAAAAGCATATTCCTTATTCGCACTCATCACCCCTCAGCACTTCTCTCCTTCGCCTAAATTGATAGTAACCACCACCTGACAAGCCCCCGGGTAAATCGCTCCCATCTCCTGGTCTCCTCTGGCGGGTGGGAAGAGTCGGGGCCACACTTTGCAATTACATGCTCCAGCCCAGAGCGATTCGCTTGGAAATAGGTATTCATGAGAAAGAGAGATGGCACAGCCAAAAACCAGGCATCGTGTACTCATACGAGACATCTGAGCAGATTAAACAGCTATAACCGTTCAGACAAAAGCCGCGTTCCCTCCAACCCAGATAAAAGGGAGGCTGTTTCACTGAATGCCTGCCTGGTACTTTACAGCAAAGAAAATAAGAGCAATAATATCTTTCCGTGAGAAGCAGAAAGAGGGCAGGACACACTCCACAGCCAGCTCTACGAAGGGAAGAAACCAAGGCAGGGAGAAATGAGCTGCAACAGCAGTAGGGAAGATGAGAGTATGTCCCAACCCAATTCAAAGCTGCCCATCAATGCTGATATCATTAAGCACAGTCACGTCCCTCCATAATACTTAACAGGGCTTATTAATAAAAGCTGGTCATCTCCCTTCTCATCTGCAAATAAAGGGGTATCTCCTGGAGAGGTTCATACACTGGAATAAAGAGGGAAATTGGCATGTTCCTGAAGGTCTTTCCAGTAACCACTGGAGAAGACACGGATACCGCCATGGTAAACCTCTCCAAGCCAAGCCAGTCAAGAAAAAGGTGCATAAGACTAAGGAAGGGTCTATACTCAGAGGGCTGATCATAGCACATGAAGGCTGCTACGGTCCAGAAAAGTAGATGGCACATCAAGGGTCCCAGGGAACCGAGCAAAGGACCTGGAGCCCAGCACTCCCTCCTTCAGCTGCGGTGCTCAGCACAGGAGACACCACCGTGGCTTCATGTCTTTCCCATGCAAGAGCTGTGAGCACCCACATTTTCACAGTCAGTTTTTGCTGAATTCTGGTGGTCTTCACAAAGCAGCAGGTTCTGGTGTTTAACAGTCCAAGCCTCTCCAAAAAAACGGTCCAACTTGGCAATTTTTCCCCCATTTTTAATTTCTTTAAGAGGGAAATCTTCAAGCAGATCAGTTGCTGGGAGCTGGCTCTAGCCATGCCCTGCTTCTCAAGCAACCCACCCACCATAAGGTTTGGAGTTCAAGCTTACTGCAGCAAAGATGACCCTACAGTGCCCACCAGTGTCTCCCAAGGCTTCCCGCACAACGGGCTGCAGGATGACTCCTATGGGACTCCAAAGATCTCAAGTTTCCCTTCTGTGGAAGGGGGACACAAGTCGTGACTGCAGATACCAGCAGGGACTGGCATTTCAAACTGCAGCCCAAAGAGAAATCCAGAGGTGGTGGTGGACTGAGTCTCTGATGGACACGGAGGCACCTCTCCAAGGCAGCATGCGAGAGCCCTGTGCCAGGGAGCTCCACCACCCAACCACCCTTCGTTAGTGGAGAGGACAGCCTGGGGAGGAATAATAGATATCGGGACCAAAAAGGGATGTGAACAAAACAAGCCTGTGGCTCTGCAATGGTGTTTCCCTAACAGCGAAAGTCAGATTTGGAGAAAAATCTCTCATTGAGCCTATTTGTTTCCTTGCTTTGACTTTCTCTTCTCTCCCAGCTGATGACCAGCTGCCCCATTTAAAGCACCAGTCCTGGACATGCTGCACTTCCACTGACCGCATCGCACACGTCTGCCTTTAGCCAGACACCCTCAAATCCACCCATCGCTTTCCCTGGTACCTCCTTTCAATGCCCATCACCACCTGCAGCCCACGCTCTGGGCCTGAGCACCTTCAGTTCTGGCGTGCTCAGGGCCAGCCCCATACATCCCTTTCCCTCCTGCACTCACACGTCTGATCCAAACAAAATCCAGCAAGCTGAGAGTACAAGGCTTCTTCTTTTCCCCCGACCCTACTGGAAGCCCTGGTAGCAATAGCTCCTGTTGGCCTCCGACAGCAATCCTGACCTTGCTCAGGAATCCCCACGAACTCTCTCCGATAAAACAGACATCTGCTACCATGAGGCTGGACAGCCAGTAGCCAAGGGCCAGCTCCAGGCAGCCCCCAAGGGGCTGTGCAAAGCAGAAAGAGGATTTCTCACAGCGGAGGCCAAAAAAAAGGGCTGTACCACCCGGCAGGCTGATGGACCCCTGCCCCTTTTCCATCCATATACATTTTTTTTTCCTTCCTGATATCAACAATCTTGAGCGATCCAGAAATTCCTCAGATAAAGCAGCGCAGAGGCTCTAATTCAGCATGGAACGTGGATCTTCTAATTGTATTAGGGATTTAGACACCGAGTTAGTAGAGCACCATATGGCCCCCGTAATGCAGGCTGGTTTTTCCTTGGCAGGCTGCGTAAGCTGCTAACAGCAGACAAGGTCATAACACGTCTCCTTATCGCTGCTTTATGTTCCGTACCCCGGTCCAGCTTTTACTGCGTGTCATCCAGCAGAGCGGTTGGACGTACTTGCTAACCTCTTGCCTTCCCAAAGGATTCCCATCGCCAAGACTCACGGCAGAAGCACAGCCCTTGGATTGCCTTCAAAGGCATTACTGCGTGTCCGGGATTCAACCTGCCCGTCAGGCATTGTCCTGGGTGCAAACCATACGCAGTATCACTTCCAGCAAGCATGAAGATCCTCCTTGTAAGGGGTGCCCAAGCTCCACAGACCCCAAGGGTGGGAGCTGCAGTGAATTGGGCCAATAAAAACAACAAATCAAACTTGTCCACTCATATACAGTCCTTGTTTTGGGCTCCGTGGTGGATGGTTTGCCACCCCTGCTTCAAGGCATCTGTGCAGCTGCCCCACCACGTTCTCAGTGGTGGCACAAGCCCGTGAACATGTGGCATTTCAGACCGGACACAGTTTCTGTGCCATTTCCAACGGCTGCCAGTCAAACCAGATGGAAATCAATAAGGCCAGGCTGGCTCTCCTCTCCTCATTAGTCACTTCTAGCCTGACACAATACACATCAGCCCAGCAAACAACTTAATGCAAGCCACCGGAGCAGAAATCCAAACAGTGCATGCTCTCGCTCAGCCTAAGCAAATCTATTAAACATATCAAATAAATTAGTAAAATGAAGGGGCTGCCCCAAGAAAAGGGAAAGGGCAGACAAGGGAGGACACCTGCTCTCAACTAAACCTCCAGACCTCTCCACCAGCTCCCCTCCAAGCCTACCTTTGCCCACCGAAGGCCACACAACGTGCCCCATGGAGGGGACAACACAAGGACTGCGAGCGCAGCCACCGGCCCCAGAGAGCGGGTTTCCTGCGTAAACTCCTGTTGGCAGCTGGAATGTTGTTGTTCAGCTTGGCTTCAGGAGTTGCCATCATTTCGCAGGAGCAGGGCCCTGCAGTCCTCTGAAATTAGTCCCCTCCAGGGCTCCCCGCTCGGTGTCACCCCGTGACCACGTCCCTCTGAAGGGCAGATGTTGTGTGGGGGAAATTTTCCAGATTTCCAGGAAGGTGACTTTTTTTTTTTTTTCTCAGGAAAGCAATCAAGTTTCACGGGTTAAAATAAGTCTGAGTGTTCGGTCCAGAAGCGGTTTCTCACCAACACACTCCAAGTACAGAAAATAATGACAAAGGCAGGGAGCAACCATTCTGTCACAGCTGCATTACCGGCTCCCAGCCGGCCCCCTGCGTTAACTACACACATTCACTTTATGAAATCACCGCAGCAAGCTATAAATGATGCATGAAAATTAAATGAGAGGACTCCAACCAAGGCATGAATCCCCGGCCACATGGCGGGGTCGGGCTCGGGGAGGGCGGCAGAGGGGCAGACAAAGCGGAGGCAGACAGAGAGGGAAACCAAAACAACCTCCCTGGCACTCTGCTTTCAGAAGCCAGAGCTGCGTTTCAGGAGGTGGTTGAAACAGTTTGAAAGGTATAAATACCCCAGAACAGGGGGAAAGTCAGGCTTTACCCAAGGCACAAGGTGTGTTCAGGGAGAGCCCCTCTAAGTTGAGATTTATTTTAAGGAGAGGTATTTTCCATGGCTATGGGTTCACTTACATGTACCAAAAGCCCTGGTGCAGCCACACAGCAGCGAGCAGGGGTGGCATGCGGGACCCAGAGGGTGGCACACGCGACCCAGAGGGTGGCACGCAGGACCCAAGGGATGACACTCAAGACTCAGAGGATAGCACGCAGGACCCAAGGGATGACACTCAAGACCCAAGGGATGGCACGCAGGACCCAAGAGATGACACTCAAGACCCAAGGGATGGCATGCAGGACCCAAGGGATGACACACAGCACCAAGCCCGGGCCATGCTCTGTCCCAGACACTGCCTAGTTGAGACTTAATGACTGCACATGGGCTTAGCTTGTCACTCCTCCTGCTCCTCCTTGACAGCTGTAGGCATTTCTACTACGGCACTGCACATAACAGCATGAATGTGGGACATTTCTAGAGGAGGACGGTCATCCTAACTGCTCCACATCTTATTTATTAGAAATAACCTGGACTTTTAGGGCAACCCTTCTAAAACTAGGGGTTGCACCTTGAATCCAAACCTCGGTAGCTCTTAGGAGGGCTGCCAGTCCAACAGAAAAGCACCTGCTTACATCAGGGTTTAGGGCCATTGGCTCCTCAGAAGCAGGACTTGCAACTGAAGGGGAGGCCAGAAGAAGAAATGCCAGGAGATGCTCCTCCCGGGTTTGTATTATTTAGCATTAACATGCAAATGGCTGGTGAACAACACGTCCACTCCAGAGACTGGGCAGAAAAGCGTAACTCCAATTCAAGACTCTCACATTTGCTCCTAAACCTCAGAAACTCCACAGCCAGTGTTGGCCAGAGAAGGACAATGGCAAGAGGGCGGAGCTGTGAATGCTTTGTACACACGGGACTCAAAGAGAAGTCTAAGTAGGGGGCGGAGAAGTGATAAGCTGAATCTTGCCCACCAAAGCCTGGGATTCCTTACACAAGCGCAGCTCCAAATGAAGCCAACAGGCTGTTCTCCCATAACATCTGCAAAACTAAATTGCTCTAATTGCTCTAGATGAAATAGCCAAACCTTAGACCCTAATCTGGCTGCCTAATACTCTTGCTTGGTTGAAAATAACTCTTGTGAAAGCAACCAGCTGGGACAGAGCTTATCAGACCGCAGGACGGAGCAGGACGGGTCTCACCCCACAGCCCGAGACCGGGGGACCCCGTTACAAACAGCGGGGGCTGTTTGTAACCCCCACTGACCTCCAAAACTCCTCTCCCTGTGGCCATAATGAACTCTCCAAGCTCCCTGCCTGGCCACCTCCTTTTAAAGAGGGATGTTGGACTAATTTCCTTAAAATCTCCACTTCTCTCTAGCCAGCCTGCTGGGGGATGGCCAGTGTGGGGCTGGTCCTGCCGACTACTCCTGCCCCTCATCTGGTCAGTGGATGCAGGAGGGCGAACCCTGTTTCTCCCCACACGTACAAGCCGCGCCTGCCTCTTCCAGGCATGGCGCTCAGCTGGATCCCTAGAAAATGTCATAACGCAAACAATAAATACCCATCATCGTAATTTAAGATTCCTGCCGACTGCATAACATGGGTGGCGGCCAAGCATCGGCGGCGGCCAAAGTCGCGGTGCCTGGAGTTACACATCCAAATAAAGAGCCGGATTGTCAGGGCGCTGCCCGTGTTGCCTCCCATCAATAATGGGAGCTGGCTATCAAGAGAAGACAAAACACGACGAGAAAACGCACACACATCCAAAGAGCGATGCCAAAACGATGCCGACGTGGGTACCAGCTTTAAAAATTTCCTTAACCTTTTCGTTGCACACGGTAAATAAACCGACTGCATCCAAAACGGTCACGCATACTTGACACGCAAGAAGACAGTGGCATGTATATAAGAGGGGGGAATCATTAAAAAAAAATTCCAGGTGGATTTAGGGTTTTTTTCTGTCAATGATACTTTCTACACAAAATATGTTCTTATGAGAAAAGTATTTAGGAACTATCAAGTATCTTTTTTTTTTTTTTAACCTCCAAAACATTTAGCTTTCTTTAAGCATTCCAGGTAATATACTGGAAAATCACCAGTTGCCAAAATAACCAACAAAGTTGGAAGTTTGGAATAAAGTTTGGAACTTTATTTTTCCCATGAAAAGCAGAGAATAAACTCCCAGCAAACTCTAACTCACAGAAAAAAGAGGTAACTATTGAAACAGATAGCTTTCTAACTGCTGCTTTAATACTCCATAAAATGTGCTGCGCAGAAAAAAAAGCAACCCAAAAATCACAAACCAGAGTCTCATCTTGGGAAGTATATTAAAACCAGACAGACAGATACATGCCAGCTTTATTTTTGTGTCCCTCCAAAAATGACTTTTGACTTCCTTTAGCTTTCGGAGTGCTCTTTTGCCTCCGTGTCAGCCCCCAGCCAGCACACGCGGTTACATCGCTCACACCAGCCACATCGCAAGCCCTAACCCAGCCCATTTGTTCTCAGCTGACACGACACATCCCAACACAAAAAACGGCTTCGGAAAACACGGTTTCCCTTTAAAAAATATATATGTTTTCCTCTCACTGAACACAATGCAGCTTTAAAAAGAGAAGATACGCCATATTTCACTGGGTCGAGGGAAGAACTCGGAAACACCAGCGCTGCAGGCGCTTTGCCTCCTCTCTGGAGCCTGTGAATGCTCCGGTTCACTGTCCCAAATGCCACTGCCCCAACTGTCCCCAGCCTGGCTGCCCGGGGTGCTGTGGGGGCAGGCGAGGCGTTCTGGAAGCTGACTTGGGATTGGCAGGGTAATATTTCTGAATAGCACTTTGATACAAGAAAGTCAATCTATTATTTATTATTTTCATTATCATCATTTCTGTTATTCCTATTCTTTTATTCTTATTCCTTAAAAACTTGCGGCACCTCTGCTTACCGCTTGTCCCCTTGGTCATTGCAAAATCCGATACGTGAGACTAGAGGTTTTAACAGGGATCCAGCAACTCTAACTCTGCCAAAATTCGAGCTGTCCCAGGGCTCATCCTGCACTCCCAGCGCCCGTGGAGAGAGCTGGGCCATCCCGGCTGCATTTCCGAAATAAACTTCTAAAGACATTGAGGGAAGGGATGGTGTAGGCAGACCCAGAGCTGTCGACAAGTACTGGAATATCCCTCCCGGCCGTGGTACGAGCGCTTCGCTTGGGTGCTGGGCTCCCTGTACAGCGCCTCAGCCCTTTGGGCAGCCCTTAGGTTCCTAAATTAGATCCCAGCGGCCCTTACAAAGCACGTTCCATACACCTTTGACCACAGGAACAGCTACACCCCCTGGAAACCCGCGAGGTGCAACCCCAGGAGATGTGCAGCATCTGCATGGACCCGAGCCCCTACTCAGCACCCTCACCGCCCCCCCGGGGCACAAATCCCCTTGTGTGTGTGCCCAGCCGACCCCCCGGGACTTTTTTAAGTCCGTCCCCGTCCCGTCCCGTCCCCCCCCACTCCCCGTTGCCACGGGGCTGAGCCCCGGCAG
>VYZM01013950.1:609658-621934 GCA_013398915.1 Dromas ardeola | reverse complement strand
CCAGGATGCCATTGGCCTTCTTGGCCACAAGGGCACATTGCTGGCTTATGGTCATCCTGTTGTCCACCAGGACTCCCAGGTGTCATACCATACCATACTACGTCATGTCATACCATACCATGCCATGTCCTACCATGTCATGCCATGCCCTACCATACCATGCCATATCCTGCCATGCCATGCCATGCCATACCATACTATGCCGTGTCATACCATGCCATGCCATACTGTGACATACCATACCATAACATGCCATGCCCTACCGTGCCATGCCATACCCTACCATGCTGTGTCATACCATGCCACATCATGCCCTACCATACCATGCCATGCCACACGGTGCCACACCATGACATGCCCTACTGTACCATGCCATGCCCTATCATGCCATGTAATACCATGCCACACCATGCCCTACCATACCATGCCACGCCATACTGTGCCATACCATGCTGTGTCATACCCTACCATGCCGTGCCATACTATACCATGCCATGCCCTATCATACCGTGTCCTACCAAAGGGTGCCATGCCCTACCATACCATGCTGTGTCATACCATACCATGCCGTGCCCTACCATACCATGTCATACCATGCCATGCCATGCCCTACCATGCTTTACCATGCTTTACCATACCATGCCATACCATGCTTTACCATACCATACCATGCTTTACCACACCATACCATGCCATAGCGTGCCATGCCATGCCAAGCCATCCATGCCGTGTGGTCCCACTCAGCCTGCACATGTCTGGGACCCCCCTACGTTTCTGCCCACGCAGGAAAAGCAGCCTCCATAAATCCCAGTTACAGGGATTAACTGCCACTGGAGTGGGGTGGAGGGTGCCCAGGGCAGCAGGGGCAGAGGGACGGTACACCCGTCACAGCCCTGCCAGGATCTTCGTCCCCGGGTGGACCGCAGGGGAAAGAAGTTGCGCGGAGCTGCATGTGACACAGTGCCAGCACAGGAGGATGAACAAGGATGGGTTTAGAGGCTGTCTGCTCTCAGAGATTCAAGTCCCTTTTGATCCAGCAGACCCAGGCTTTTTTCCCTTTCACAGGCACAGCCGGAGCCCATCTGTCCACGGGGGCTTTTACCTCATGCGAGGACAGAGACAGGGCTCTCGGGACAGCTCTGGCTGGAGATGTTGCCTTCCAGGTGACCCTTTTTATTGTGGCAGCCGTCCATTTCAGTGCTTTTGGGAGGTCGTTTTCTGGGTTTTTTTCCTTCCAAGGTAGCTTTTGCCAAGAAAACATTAGCAAGCAGGATTTATTGAGTAAATGCACCTACAGGCTTAAACTGCGGGCATTTAAAAAAGAAATAAATCAAAGCGTAAATATGTTATCATGCATACCTAGGGCCTGATCCTGTGGAGATTTACTCCTGAGAATAATCCTTACCCAGGCAACTGCAGCAGCGCCTTTGAACTCAGCCAGACTACCTGGGAGAGCAGGGAGCATCTCATAAATACCCAATGAGGGGAAGCTCAGACCCTAGGCTGCCTCGGCCAAGGCGTATAGAAATTTGGAGAAGGTATTACCTCTGCGGAGGTCTCATGACTTCTGGGAGCGACGGTGACTTCTGGTGGTGTCTCAGTCTGCCACCAGACACCACTGGTCCTCGGCCCCGGGCCCACCCCCCCAGACACATCCTGCACCAGCAGCTCAGGGGCTGCCTGATTTCCATTCTGTTTTCCACGGCCTTGATGTCTTGCTGCTGCTTTCACTCCGCAGTTCCTCTGTTCATAAAGAAAATAGTTTGGTAGATGGAAAAAAAGCTGCTTTACAGCTTTCCGGTGAGAACAGAAGGATGTTTGTCCCTCACAGTTGCCTGGAGAGTCCCTTCCTAACCGAGATCCTCAACTAGATGGGTGACTCTCAGGTAGGTCGAGGTGTATCGGGCATCCCCATGACACACCATTGCTTCTGCTATTGTATACAAATGGAAAAATAGATTCGAGGCTCTCTGACGCTCCCTTTCGTGATTCCCACAGGACACATTCAGATCTAGCAGAGACAGGAGACAGAGATCATGCTGTCCAGAAGAAAGTTTCACAGATTCCTCCTTGCAAGTAATCCCAGGTCACCCACCAAGACCTGTCTTCAGCACAGTGAAGGACAAAGAGAAGTCAGAGTCTGGTGAGATAGCAGGCTGTTGCTGGGGTTGGTAGAAACTCCTGGTAGCAACAACCTCCAGCCTTAGACATCTCCTGCAAAGCAGAGCCTCTGCCCGACCACAGATTAAGGAAGAGATGAAGATGTCCCAGATTCAGTTCCTCTGCTCTGGAGCCCATGGTGGGACAGGGCCGTTGGGGGAGCTCTGGGTTGCTGTAGCCTTGTCTGTGATTCATCGTCAAAGCCCTGGTTGACAAGCTCTTGGGAGAACATGAAGGGTATCTAATGAGGATGGTTATTGGCTGGAGCTGTCAGGTCAACCCACGACTGCTAGGTGTTCAATCGACTATGTGAATCAGCCTCCATCAGTCCGGAAATGGACATTTTTCCTTCCACATGGAAAGTCAAGGAGGGCCGGATAACATAGCACCTTTATGGACTCAAAAGTCCCAGCCACTGAAGACAGTCAGTGGTACAAGGTTATGGAAAATAAATGAAGTGCTCCAGAAAATAAATACCCATGTCATCCTGCTTCCCACAACCGGTTTTGCAACCTGGAACTCACTGACACAAAGTTGTTGTCAACCTGCAAAAAAGAGTCTTCGTTCTAAATCTTGCCTCTTTTCTTCCATATTTTGGGCAAAACTTCCCCCCCCGCCCTGGCCCGCACTGTGGCTCCGTGCTGGATACCCTGCCCAGGCAGGAGCCAGGAGCGCTCTGCACCCAGCGCGGGGTACGTACTGGGGAGCTGTGGGCAGAGGGGAGAAGAGCAACTGTGCCCTGCACCCAAACAACAAGTATTCCGACCTAGAACAGCACCCCTGGGCATAACCTTTATGTTTCTTTGATATTCATTTTTCTTGATCTTGGCAATTCCTTTTTCTGCAGCTTTGGGTTTGATGATGCGTGCGCGCTAACTTCTTCTTTGACTTCCAGGTAGAATTACAAATGTATCTCCGTGCAAAATTATCAAGTCTGGAAACAAGTTTTAGTTTAGCAGGAAAAGATTTTCCAGTTATTTTTCTTCTCCTTGGTCCCACCGGTGACAGTTCTGAGTTTGTTCCAGAGTAAGTAACTTGCAATCAAGCCCATTGTCCCTTGGTACGGATTTGCCCTCCACAACAACCAATTCCACGTTGTTCGAGGCGCGGGTTTGTCACCTTCGCCACAAGCAGCGTGGGCAGGAGCGAGCCCTGCTGGGCATGAAGGTGTGCGAAAATAAAAGAAGGAAATAAAGAAAGAAACACTATTCTGACCTCATTCGGAAAGTTTCATTATTAACTGATAATTGGCAATCAGAGGCTTAGAAACGTCATCGAAAGTTGGGAGAAATATACACTGGGAATGGAGCACCGTGGGGCTGGGGGGGGTGTCAGGGAACCCCAACTCCGCTGCCAGCAGCAGAGCTCAGCCTCAACCCCTGGCCCTTCCCCTGCCCAGAAACACATCGGCCAGGCGTTTCGGACACTCTGGTGTGACCTTTTCTACCTCTCACAGAAATAGAGCCCAGAGCCCGCGGGCTGCTACGGCAGGGCACGTGCTGAGATCTCCCGTCGGGGTTTTCCAGCGGGTTTGTTTTGGAGTCTCTGACAGGGCTTGGGGTTGGCCAAGAACAGCGAGTCCTTATGTATCGAGTCCCGCTTATACCCCAGGTTAGTCGTAATTTATTTACAACTTGGATTGCCTTCTCTCTGTCCTACAACTGCAGGAAAGACAGCGATAGTTTCTATTTAAAAGCCATATGATTTGGCAAGATCAAAATCTCCTGCTTTGTTTTTCAATAGTCCAGTGATTTCACGTCAAACCTGTTGAACTTTTTTCTCTAACAACAAGCAGAAGAAAGCCGTATTTTTTCCCTTGCTTGGCCTGAGCCCAGAAAGTGAAGGAGGACACGCAGTACCATCCGAAAGAAAGCCTAATCGTGCACCGGGGAGATGTTCAGCACAGCGAGTTCACAAACATCCCTGAACAACAGCTCCACGCAGGCAGAAACTGGCACCATTTCTGGGCTGAGAAAAAGGCGATATAATAACATAAGGCTGGTTGACCCTTGCCCATAAAATCCTTTCATGCCAGCAGTGTTTCCATAGGCACAATCTTGGCAAAAGCCAGGAAAAAGACTTAATTCACTAGGTGGAGCGAGGGCACGGTGCGCACAAGTTTGCCAACATGACCTAGTTATGCACTTAAAATTTTTGTCGAGACACAACACCAAGGCAGTAGACATTGGGAAGTCCTGGAGATGGTTCCTGCACATAGAGGAACCCAGCAAGAGTGAACCCAGCAAGGTTCTTGGATCTAACACCCAGGAAGAGTTGAAGCTACTGCACAAAATCGGTGCGCAGCAAAGCCCACGGCTGCCCCAGCTCCTTGCACCCGTGGTCCACCCTGCACGCCCACCCATCTCCGCCTGGGAAGTCCTGGCCTGGAGGTCAACGCAGTTGTGAACCGGAAAAAACACCGCTCATCTGCAAGGGAGGACAACTGAGCAGTGAATCAGCTTCTGGAGGGGCCATGCAAAGCTATTTGTAACGTTGCCTCTGTCCCTAAGGACCACGTCCCTTTTAAGACAGTGGCTCTTCTCGGAGCCAAAGCTGATGAAGTCTCCTGGGTGAAGCCTGTGCCACGTAGCAGACTTCAGAGTCAAAAGATCCATTCCCAGCCTTAAAAAAACCCGGCTAAAGAAGGCAGACAGAGATGCAATGATACTTTTTACTACCCAAAGCACTTACAAACACCCAATTACTGCATACGTTTGGAGGGAGAGAAAATTAAAGCCAGATCCCACCTTCAGGTTAGGAACTCTCAAACCGCCAGTCCTTTCTGGCACGCACGATGCCTCTAGGAAGGCTGCAGTGCCCCAACAAGGGGGGAAAAGCCGATGTTTGCTAAAGACCCTGTTCTTCTCTCTGTACCGCATCTCCCTGGGAGGCTGAACTTCCCTGTCGGTTCTTCTTGCCCTTTCCCATTTATAAGAAACAAGCCATGGCCATTTAAGGACCAGAAGTAACGCCGCCGTGCTTATTTACATGACCAAATGCAACCAAATGAAGGTGACTTTCAAATATTCAGTATCATTTTGATTTAGAGGACATCAGTCATCTCAGAGGAATTAAAAAAACAACGAAATCTCAGCCTGCTTTTAGGTATCCCAAGAGGAGGAGTGGAACAAACCTCATCAAGTAAATAATACGCTTAGCCTCAGTTTTAATTTAAACCATATTTCAGTGTCTCAGCATAGCAGGAATTCCATAACATCATTCCGGCTCGCATGGTTGCTACAAATATTTCTGTCCGCATTTGACATGCAGCTATGCAGTAGTTGTGGTAGTAACTTCTGTACTAGGAGACGGCTGGAAAAAAAAAAGCGTTGTTTCTTCTGACCGTTGCTTCTAACTGAGTGCAAATTCAAGACCTAATGTGGAAATGGCTATCGCAGTCATCAAAATTATAGTTTTCCCAGAAAACTAATAAATAAAGCACCACTGTTCACTGAGAATGAAAGGCAAAATATGACTGTTCATATCAACGGGCCCAACACAGCAGAAGAAGTCACAGGGACTGGTGACACGGATGTACAAAGAAAAATAAGATCCTCAAAATATCCAAAATAGAGAAAGAAAAATATTTTATAAAATTCACAAGTATTTCAGGCAGAAAGCTTGGCTTTATCCTAATTTGGGCAAATAAGCAGAGAGCAACGCACCAACCTGCAGCATGACCGAGCACACAGCTCTAAGAGGAATATCAGCATTTTTGGTCAAAACTCCTGAGTTGGAAAGTGGAGCTCCAGAAACGCCCTCCACAGTGTCTTGTATCAGAATATTGGTGTACGCGTGGCGACTTCATCCACGGGGACAGGCCCAACGTAGGTACCAGCAGGCAAAGACACCCCTCACAGCAGCTAATAAGCCACGTCAAAGCAATTTATATCTCAAAGAGGTTGTCCCCACTCATCAGGAAGCACAAGTCACAGCGGGGTTGAAGGAGCAGCACGACGAGGAGCAGAAAGTACAATATGCCCCAAACCGGGCTGGGAGTAAGCACGTGCCACTTCAACTCGATGACATTTCTCCAAAACTCCTCTCCAGCAGGCTTGGAGATAAATCTCAAGTCACCGGATCAAATTAACTGCCCCAGAGAAGAAGAAACACTGTCTGGAAGTATCTGCGTTGTTTCAGAAAGTCTAGAACGTATCAATGTCCAACACTGCCTAGCTCTGAATACACAAAGGCGCTTTGGGAAGTGATGCCCAGTGAAAAATCACTGAAAATTATGGGCAGAGGATAAAGGAAAAAGAGAAACCATTTAATACTCCACTGTCAGGCTGCAAAAGAACAATTCAGGCAGAGATAAAAGAGAAAGGGTTGAAAGCTTTCAAAGCGAAGAGGCAGAACGCGTTATTTGTGTTTAGTTAACTAGACGAAAAGCACACTGGACATACGTATTTGATTTTGAGACCTGACAAACCAGCAAGTCTCAAAGCAAAGGAGAAGCAGCCGCATCACCCCCAGCAGCAGCACCGGCCGGCACCGGCCGGGGCACCGGAGCGAGCCGGGGTGGGAAAGGGGTGCATGGCCATGGCCAAGCAGATGGTTGGATTGAAAAGCTGGGGATGTTTGACTTGGAATGATTGTGTTCTCGTTTGGGGTTTTTTTAATGCTCCTCACCTCTGGAAGCACAGGGATGCTGGCAGCCTGCTGAAGCACTTTGTACGGAAACAGAGCAGCACGCACAAGGAAGGCATTTCACTTTCCCCGCGGGCATCGCTCCATCCTCCACAGAGACAGGTCTCCTCTGGCACGTTCAGCTCTCCAGATACAAGGCGGCTCCAGTGAAAAGCCACGGTCCCAGTTAAAAGCCATGGTCCTTCCCTAAATGAGAACTTCCTTAACAAAACGTTAGATGCAAAACTCCCAGGGGAGCGCAGTATGAGGGATGTGAGCAAGGAATCACCAGCCAGCCCCGCTCCCTGATTTCCTACGAGATCTAGGTGAAGGTAATCGGAATGCAAGTTGGGTACCGTTTGTATATATTTTATATGTCCATTTTATATGTATATATTTGTATATTTTTGTATATACATATTTATATGTAAGGGCTACAAAGATGATGAGGGGACTGGAACACCTCTCTTATGGAGAAAGGCTGAGGGATTTGGGTCTCTTCAGTCTGGAAAAGAGACGACTGAGGGGGGATCTTATCAACGCTTATAAATACTGAAAGGGGGGGTGTCAGGAGGACGGGGCCAGGCTCTTCTCAGCGGTGCCCGGGGACAGGACAAGGGGTAACGGGCACAAACTTGACCATATGAAGTTCCACCTAAACACGAGGAGGAACTTCTTTGCTGTGAGGGTGGCAGAGCCCTGGCCCAGGCTGCCCAGAGAGGGGGTGGAGTCTCCGTCTCTGGAGACATCCCAACCCCGCCTGGACGCGTTCCTGTGCCCCCTGCTCTGGGTGACCCTGCTCTGGCAGGGGGTGGGACTGGGTGATCTCCAGAGGTCCCTGCCAACCCCGGCCAGGCTGGGATTCTGTACGATAGAATTTTTTATATATACATATATATATATATATCTACACACACACACATATATATATCTCTTCCAAGCTCATTCTTAATCCATTTCCTTTGTTTGTTTGTTTTAGAGAGATGTACAGATTTGTCCTCACAGCAGCCTAAGTCCCTGGATGTGTTGAGTTTTCTGCGGCTCAGACAGACAGGCTTTTTAAACTTCTGCGAGATAATTGGCACAGGAGTTTACTTGGCTAAATCAGAGAGAGATTTTCAAAGGCTGAAATGGCAATGAAGCACCTAACTCCCATCGGCGTTCAGAGACTTGCTCTCCTTAATCACTGCAGTACTTTGGAAAGCAGAAAGCTTTGTCACAGCTGCACTGTGGTCTCCTCTGTACTCTGGGCCATAAAAGATACTACTTTTACATTCAATCTTAAAAAAAAAAAAAAAAAAAGCCCTTTGAATTTGGGCTGAGGAACGTTGTTCGTTTGCTGACTTCCAGAACCCCTCCGATCATGACCGGGAATGCCAAGGGGTTCATCTCTGCTGCCACAGAGCTGCGGGGAAAAGCCATGAGAAGTGTTTTCTTTGGGAGTAGCCTGGTTTGGAGCTATCGGTCTCCCCTGTTTTCCTTTATATTTGAGGCTTGCAAAACCACCAGCCCATCTATTCCTCACCTGAACTTCTAAATCCTGTTTGGAACCAGCTCCATGACAACCAGCTTCAACAGGAGAAATACAGCACGGGCAGTGTGACTCCGCTCGGATGCGGGGCTTTTCTGTGCGGTTCGGTTTAAAGGCTGGTGACACCGAGGTGCTCTCTTGGAGGAGGCCAACAGCAACCCAGCTTGCCCTGGGAGAGGCAGAAATTTAGGCTCCCGAAGGCTCTCCCAGCCACAGACAAAAGGTGCGACTTTGGTGTCCTTTGGACTTGCTCTGTTGCCTGCAGCGGGGGATGCTCAGCTCGGGGCCGGGCCAAAACCCACCTGTTTTACCTTCACTCTGCAGGCTCTCAGCGAGCAGAAACGTGGAACAAGATACCCAGAAATCACAGCATTTCCCAAATTTCCTTGCTGTGCTCTCCTGCTGGTCCCCACCACGTTACCGAACCGCGGCCGCCCAGCAGGCAAGTTGGGGAGCTCTGAGAAGGTGGGAGCCCACGAGGGGGGCTGGGGACGGCAGTGGCTCTGTAAGTGACAGTGGCTTGGGAGCGGGACTGGGAAAACACAGAGCCAGCTGCTGCACTACCAAACCAGTAGCGATTTAGTGCTGCTCCACCCCACCAGATGTAAAACCCTTCCGCTTTCCTCCTCGGAAGCGCGCGCTCTCCGTTTCACTGAACCCAGGGCGTCCCTCCGACCTCACATCAGCAGGGACCAAAAAATCCTGCTTTCAAGCAGCAGTGAAAAACCCCTTCCGAAACAAAAAAAAAGAAAGAAAAATATTAACCCAAGGAAGTGCAGAACAGTTTCACCGAGACCCACTGGAAGGGGTGGAGGGGTCTCCCCTTAGCTAGGACCTGGGACCCCCCAACCAGCATGTGCAAAGTGAAGGTCGGGTCCTCCACCAGGGACACCCCCTTTCCGAAGAGCTCTGCCAGCCCCACAGCTCACGTCGGGATCCCCTTCCAGCCTCCCCAGCATTCCTCCCCAGCTTGCTTTCCCTCTCTTCCTCCCGGCCGCCTTAACCACCAGCTTCCTCTCTGTGTTTGGACTTCAGCAAAGCAAGAATTTTCAGTTGAATCGTAAATTCATCAGATACGCGGTTTTGGTCACCCTGAAACTATTAGCTAGTCTGGGTCAGATTTGTCAAATAGTTTGGGCTGGAAACTATGCATTCAAGGATGGGGGGGGGATAGGGTTGCTTCACGGTTGAGGCAAGCGCCCCACGACACACCCTCGATAGAGGCCACGCACTCAGCCCCTCTCGCTCTGAGCTTTTTTTTGGACTTGAAAAAGTAGAACAGGTCCCGTGGGAGCCCAGGAAGCCAACGGCAGGATTTCCAGAGAGCCTGGGATCTGGTAAAGGGCAGATCTGTGCACAGCCCACACCTCAGGCGAGGCTGCTCAGCAAAGCAGACCTGAGTGTCGGAAGATCTCCAGTTGCTACAGACAGCTTTAAGGACAGCTTTAAGGGCCACGCAGAGAGCGAGGGGAGCAGGACCATCCCTGGGCAAGGAGGGCAGGAGACTGGGAGGTGGGACCGCACACCCCCATCCCTGCTTCAGGGGGTGGTTCATTAGAATCATAGGATCGCCTAGGTTGGAAGGGACCTTTGAGACCACCTAGGTCCCTTACCGACACCAGAGGGGAGGAGAGCCCAAGGAGAGGGCACTTCCCCAGGAGGCCCTTTTCAGGTTGCTCTCAAAACTCAAAGGTACCAAGAGTTGAAGAAAGAAGAACGTAGAAGAGCCCGGCTCGTAAGCATGTTGTGAAACTGTGCAAGAAAAGTAGGATTGGTTGCATCAGGAGCCTCTCATTTTGAATTAAATTTTCCAGTTCCAAGAAGATTAATAAGACAAGTGACCGGTGACACAAACCAGCCCAGAAGGCATCTGGTGTTCCACATCCCTAGAAAGAGCCTGTAAGTTTGTACTGCCAGCGCCGTCATCAAGAAGCAAAATCATCTGCAAGGAAATCAAAGCCAACACCAAAACTGACGCTTTATCTCCATCTGCCTCCAGTCTCCACCATTTTCCCCACGCACCAGAGAGCACGGCCATTCCCCACGCCTCACACCTTGCGGCACGGGTTTTGTGGCCCCCTGAGCTGCCTCAGGGATTGGCAACGCACCTCATACTGCTGCTTAAGCTAGAGAAAATAGTGACTTATCCGAGTGCTTCCCAGAAGAAGGACCTTTAGGACGTGGTAAGAGCTATGAGCAGCCAACCCAAGAGCATTGTACATGCCCCTGCCCAGCAGCCATCCCAAAAACTCATTGATTTTTCAGTACAACATTAGACGCTGATGTGATGTTGGGTCACAAAACCACCCAGGGTATCGCACCCTATGTGGGCACACAACATGTCGGGGAGTCTGCAGGAAGCAGGGAATATCCCCGTGGATATTGGGCTTGTGCCTTCCAGGGCGCAACAGAACCACTCCGCAGCCCATCCCGATTCCATGATTTCCATGGAAAGAGGACATCCCACAGCGGATAAACTCAGTGCTGGGGTGATATATCCCTAGCTCATCCCACCCTGGGGTGGGAGGACCCATGTCTGTTCGGCAGCGCCAAAACCTTCATGAGATGTGGCTCCAACACAAGGGACTCCAGTGCTCTCCCCGAAAGCCAGTGCTGTGGGGTTACCTGCACAGGGTCTCGTTTTATCCTCTAAAAGAAAAGAAAAGGGTTAAAACGACCTCCATTGTTAGGAGCAGTAGCACCGTCTTGACCCCAGTATTTCTGACACCAGAGGAAGATATTCAGGATCCGGCCGACGTGGGTTTTGTTTTGCAAGACCTTGATCTGCTCCTTTTCTGCTGACAGCATCGATGGGAGAGTTTCGTACCACGTATCTGGGCTGCAGGAGCCTGGGAAGTTACTGACTGAGGGGGGAAAAATGCTGAAATCCACAGAAAAGTGAAGGGAAGATGCAGGGAGAAGCAGCACATTTTGCTAATTTTTTTTTTTTTTTTTTTTGCATTGCAACAGCTGTGCTTACATGAAAAGGGTCATTAACTGAAGATGCACAGAGTACCAGCATGTCTACTGAGGCTTTATACAATTTAGGAGATCACCGCAGACTACAATGCAGGATCATTTAAAATTCACAAACAAATCCTATAAAATACCTTTGTAGGTACTTTAACGGTCCAAAACGAGTACCGTGTACCACTCGATAGGTGCAATTTTTCCTTTTTACTAAATTCCATACGTAAAAATCAATCTGTTCTTTTTAAAAACAGAGACTTTTTTTTTTTTACTACGCTATTTTAAAAGAATAAAGACAGCTCCCACTGAGACGTCTGTTTAAAAGTTCAGTACATTCTGCTGCCTTATTTTATCTAGCAATGATGAACTAAAAGAACGCTGAAAATTCAATCATGACGGCAATAATATTTGAAAAGGCTGTAAAAAAAAAAAAAAAGAATGATTTAGGTGGTAAGAAACATCTTGTGCTGAAATCCTGAACTCCGTATTTCTGTTTCATTACACAAAAAATAATACAGGCTCTATGCAGAAAATGTGTTCGCCGTACCACTTTGATGGAAACAAAACAGCCTTTTAAAAGCACGGTGAAATGAAAGGTGATTTTTTTTATTTTTTTTTTTTAAAAAAAACACACAGGTATTTACATAGAGCCATTTACTCAGCGTTCGGCATCGTGCCGTTCCCTCGCTATAGTTTAGTCATCTCTCGGATAGTTTGCATAAGTATGCATTTATTTACTAATCTTCAAAGAGTCCCCATTTTTCCTAGCTTTCCACTGTAGTCATTAGAGGTCACAACCCTGTAGGAAATATGGGCTGCCATGGTAACACAAAATGTCTGCTACAGGCTTAGTGTAATTCCTCCCTAATAGAAAAACAACAGCAGCAAATCCTGCCTTTGATAAACGGGCTTATATGTTGTAAGAAGCCGCTACCTAGAAAGGTGTCTATCACTTCAAAACGGCTCTAAATGAAATAAATGCTATAGAA
>VYZM01013950.1:564235-584652 GCA_013398915.1 Dromas ardeola | reverse complement strand
AAAAAAAAAAAAGAATTAAATCTAAATAAATATCGAAGGTTTCTCTTCTTAAGAGTTTCAATCGCTATTCCTACTCTTTTACCTTTCTGTGTTCGGAAAATAAAGAGAACAAAGCGGGAGCCCTACTGGTTCAAAACTAGCAGAACAGACAAACAACAGAGCACAACTGTTCCCTCATGCATGCCTGGGATTAGGATAAAAGCAGAAAAGACTTCTGAGAAAAAGAAAACAACAAAAGAAACAGGAGTGCTGACAAAACTTTTTTTCTTTCCATTGAGGCAAAAGAGAGAGAAAAAAGGAGCCCTGCTAATAAAAAAAAAAGAAAGAAAGAAGGGGGGGGGGGAAGAAAGGAGAAAGAAAGATAGAAAAAGAAAGATTAACAAACAGAAGTAAAGGGTTTCACCTCCTGTTTTACTTTTTACTTTTAGCCCAATCTGGTCAGGGAAACAAGGCGCGGGAGGAGAGTGGATCCCAGCCCGGGGTCCCCGGAGGAGAGGCCGCCGCCGCGCTGCCGCGTCCTCGGCTCCATCCCTGCTCTCCCCGTTCACGCTCGGCTGCTCTTACACCCCAAACTCTCACATTTTTAAATCAATTCTGAAGTTTAAAAAAAAAAACTCCATAACGCCCAACAGAATTGTTTCGAATGGCCCCAGAGGTCCAAACGGCTAACGGGGCGAGAATTTAAGATCTGACGAACCATTAAACTCCGATCAAACAGGTTAGTCTTAGTTAAGTTGACCAGCGCCGCGGCTGGAAGGCAGCACCGCTTCACTGGGAGCCGCAACTCACCCGAGAAACCCCAAACTGGGACGCACAACGCATTTTGCATTGGGCCAAGGAAGACCAAAGAGCTTTCCCCAGAGTTTTTGGGATTTCAGCAAAATTTGCCCGCCGAGGGCCCAAAGTGGTTCCTGGTATCTCAGGGGCATCACAGATGCCCATGGGGCAGCTTGGCCCAGCACCAGCTGCCACCCAGGAAAGGTCAGTACCCTTGGGTGGTGTGTGCCAGCTCGCAGGGGGCTTACCTTCATCCCAAAATTCTCAAAAATCGGTCCAGATCTCACAAATGGCAACTTACTGGCAGTCCCGTGACACGGTCAGATCCCTCGAGCCGTGCAAACCCTCGCTTATGGAACCGCGGTTTCCTCTGCGATATAACCAGGGATGCACCTCCGCATTTATCTACCCATTCGCGAGCAGCGACGAGGAGACCAGCAGCCTTCGAACTGCCAAATATGCCGGGGAGGGGGGGGAAGCAAAGGCTGCCCTCCCCCCCGTGCCCGCCCTGCGGTGGCCCTGGGAATGGATGCTGCCACCTCCCCGGGAAAGGGACCAAGGCCTGCCCCAAACAGATGGCAAACGCGGAGCAGGAGGATGTCGAGCCCCGCCGGCTGCCGCGCAGCCCCAAACTTCTCTCGGGAGGGGAAAGGCTGCGGTAAGATGGCGTTCTAGACACGGCGCCGCGTCCTCGGGGATGCTGCAGCTCCCAGGTGGAGGAAGGCGGTGGGATTTCTGTTTTTCCCGGGATAAAAGCGTTTGGTCAACGGCAGGGCCCTCCACGCACAAAGAGCAAGACAAGCACTTTGGGGTCTAAATGACTTCTTTGAGGTTGAAGGGAGGGAAAACCAAGACGAACAAACAAAGAGTGAATTGAGGCTGCGGAGAAGCTGCTCCGAGCCACAGCGCGGGCGGGATGCGGCTGCTTCGCCCCTGCCCAAAACCATCGTGCTTGCACCAACAGAAAAGGGGTTGATGCTCCTCAAGTTTGAGTCCAAACTGAGCTTTTAGAGACAGTGGCTTTGCTCTGGGATGTCCCCATGTGAAGGCTCTGGTGGGTACATCACTTGGGATGTCCCAGTGCTCATGGACCCTGGTGGGCCAGCACAAAGCAGGCACAGGGAGCCAACATACAGCCTCCAGAGGAGTTCTGCCAGCAGAGTTGGTCACACGTTGGACAAGATCTAACTTCGCCTCCCAGTGCAGAACCCACTTGGCCCCAAGGACCCTCACCTCCCCAGAAGGCAGATGCCCCAGGAGAGGCCAGTTGAACCAAGACACTCTGTAAACCTACAGGATACGAATCTTACCGGGGGCTGATGGAGCTGCTGGGTTACAAACAGACCTTTGGGGAACAGGCATTTGCTGCTTCCCTCCCTCCTGGGTACACAAAGCAAAGTCTTATACGAGACGCTCAACCACATACCATGAGGTCACATCCATTCGCAGCACACAAGGATGCGATAAGGAAATAAAGGCTTTGGAGGTGAGCACATCTCCAAACGTATAAGCATCAGAGACTTAACCTGAGCCCTTCTTCCTGAAGCACGGGGGACATGCTCTGCCCTCGATGACCACCTACACCAAACATTGTCCTCTAACTGTGTTAACAGCAGTTGCGTACCCGGTACCAGAAATTCAGCCCAAACCTAGTACGCTGACGATTGACCCGTTAGCAGCACAGGATCCCGACCCTGCAGAAGAAAACATCAAAGCCTGCTGCTCTCAGAAGCCTCTCTAGTGGGGTATCTCCCACCACTCGGGCAGAGCTGTGCCACAGTGACTCCGGCCCCCTCTGGGACTGAGCACCCCAGGGTGCCCAGCCTTGGTTTGGAGGGATGGCACTTGTCCCAGATTAGCCCAGCTGGCCACTGGTTGTCACTGTTGCACCGTTAAAATTGAGCTACGTCCAGTTGATCCCAGCTGTACCTACGGCAATCTTTGATGGCAGGAGCTCAAAAACATTCCTGGGAACACGGTGGCATTTACAGTCTTTGGTCACCATGCTGGATCAGGTGTCTGTGTCTTGAAGTGATCCTAACATACAACACCAGAGACACCCATGGGCACAACATCCATCTCTCATCATGGTTGTGTCCAGCTCTTAAGGTTTCTCGTGACATAAGGAAGTCTCACACGTGTGGTGACAATAGCGAGCTTTACAGAAGTCACCTAAATTTTGCAAGCTACTAATCCACACAGGCTCCTTTCCCTGCTGCGTTCATCTCCAACACCGTGGCGAGCACTGTCCCCTCTGCACCCGCTGCTCCGTCCTCTTCTCCCCTCTCGCCTTGACCCGACTCCAGCTCATGCGATAACAATCTCTCATCCAGAATCAGCAAGACCAAAACACCAATCACAAAACCATCGGTAAGCACCAAATCCATCCCACTCAGCTCTACATACCCCACCGCTGACCTGTGGCGCCTGCGCTCATGGTTTCTCACCAGCATTCTTTATCTTCTGGGCTTTTCTACATCCCCTCTCCTGCCCGCACCTTTCTGGTGGGGTAATCATGCGTGCAAGCGCCTGTCCCCAAGGCGGGAGCTGTCAGAGGGCCAGCGTCCCTGTGGGATGGACCGAGATGGGCTTGGGTTTTAAAGAGCGGGGAAAGAGTGGAATAACTCTCAGGGATTTAAAACAAGCGAAAATAATTGCTTGCGGTCACCTTTTTAAAGTTTGGTCCCATGGAAGGCTCGGGCTCAGCTCTTCGAAGCGTTGCTGCATCACATCCCGGGTAGGGACACGGTTAAATTCATACCATTTCTACATCAAAATTAAGTTAGTAGATACCTTCAATAGCAAAATTCAAAGGTGATGATAATGATTAGGACTCACTATTGCCTCTGCACGGTCCAAAACCTTGGCCTCTTTAGAAACGCTGGTAATTCCTGTTCCAATAGCAGATTATGTTCTATCGTGCTCCACTCATACGCACTGAACACGGGCATGCGTTTGCTTTTTCAAGGACTCTTTAGAGGCTTTTTCTCCATTCACAGCAGAATCCTAACAGACTCTAGGGGACTCAAGGAGGAGTAACAACTATCCTGCTGTAATTTAAAAAAAAAAAAAAATCAGCCTGCCACATGATTTTTACAGGCTTTATCTTCTCTTGCAATGTTCTGCTTTGCTGAACAACACACACCCTATGGGCAGCCTTCAAAAAGCAGGTGGGAGAACTAGAGCGATCCCACTGGAAAGTAAATCTAAGGACCAAACAGTGGACTTGCCCCACCATTACAACTTGTCCATACAAAAAAAAGGGTAAGAAAAAGGCTATTAAAAAAAAAAAAAATGTATCAGATGTCAAACACCCCAAGTATGAGATATTAAGTCTTTGAAATGTCTGGGATCTAGTCTGCCAGATCCTTAATGAACACATCTCTACTGCTGGAGATGCTCCAGGTTTCCCTGCTGGTGGGGCCCTGGCTGAGCTTGCCGAGACCGATGCTGGTGAGAGAACGTTCCCACCACACCCACCCCATGGGGTGCATCACCCCAGGAGCAGGACCACAGCCCGGTGCTCCCCTGACCAAAAACCCTGGGAGACAGAGAGAGGTGTACAAAGCTATAACGGCAGAGAAAGAGGATGAGACACAAGCTAGACTGGGAAGAAGAAAACATAAGGTACTGCAGCGATGGCTGTGCACAGAAGCGTATCTCCCATTAGGGAATCACAGAATGGGTTGTAAGGGACCTTTGGAGATCATTCAGTCCAACCCCCTGCCAGAGCAGGGTCACCCAGAGCAGGTGGCACAGGAACGCGTCCAGGCGGGTTTGGAATGTCTGCAGAGACGGAGACTCCACCACCTCTCTGGGCAGCCTGTGCCAGGGCTCTGCCACCCTCAAAGAAGTTTTTCCTCATGTTGAGATGGAATTTCCCGTGTTCCAGTTTGTGCCCGTTGCCCCTTGTCCTGTCCCTGGGCACCACTGAAAAGAGCCTGGCCCCATCCTCCTGACACCCACCCGTTAGCTATTGCTGAGCATTGATGAGATCCCCTCTCAGTCTGCCCTTCTGCAGGCTGAACAGCCCCAGGGCTCTTGGCCTTTCCTCAGCAGAGAGGTGTTCCAATCCCCTCATCACCTTGGTAGCCCTCTGCTGTCCCCTCTCCAGCAGTTCCCTGTCCTTCTGGAACCGGGGAGCCCAGAACTGGACCCAGCACTCCAGCTGTGGCCTCCCCAGGGCAGAGCAGAGGGGGAGGATGACCTCCCTCCACCTGCTGGCCACGCTCTTCTTGATGCCCCCCAGGATGCCATTGGCCTTCTTGGCCACAAGGGCACATTGCTGGCTCATGGGCAACCTGTTGTCCACCAGGCCTCCCAGGTCCCCCTCTGCAGAGCTGTCATCATTAGGTGATGACATGTTTGAAGAAAATGTATTGACACCGTGATGTTGGCAATCATTAGCGTATCATTAAAGCCGCTCCTGTTTGTCAAAAGCATGAGGGGCTTAGCTCCCCTCGGTGGCCAGGGCACTCCAGCACCTACTGAACTGCTTTGCTGGATGTGACCTGGACAGTGGGTAGCTCCGGTCCGGGATTTCTGCAGGGAAAGGCCTCCGTCAACATCCAAGCAGGATAAAATCCTGCAAACCTATCCCACAGCCCGTGCAGGTTTTGCTCGGTGGTAAATCCACCTTTTTGCCTGGATTTCCCCAAGAAACCAAATCATCTCAGTGACTTTTTAATCCAGTATTCAAATCGCACGCACACAAACTCATGTATAACTATCAAGATTAATTATGTAATCAAGTCTCATTTAGGCAAGATACCATCTTGCTTGTACTAATATTTGATTTCTATTACAAATTCCTCATGCTGCTAAAACCTTCCCCTCCGGACTAGTCCGAAACGTTTGCCGCCGAGGATGTACGCAGGATGGAAAACACCAAACTCCCACCGTAGAGGCAAATCTCAGATAATTATTTGGTGCATTTACATAGAGACAGGTCCAGTTTTACAGCGGGCTAAAACACCGGACTGCGTGCAGAATTAATCTGGCATAATGAAGATAATTTTCTGGGCTTGCACGTCTCTTTTACAGGCAGATGCCGAGGACCAGACAGGTTTTCAGATGGCAGCATCGCTGCTTTGGCTGGCAGCTCATTAGCAACCGAACGCTTGTTTCGGCAATGCTGATGCAGCTACAAGTGTTGCATAAACTCCTATTAGGTGATCCGGGCTTGATGCCACACGCTCCTTTAATAGCGGCTGTGTTTTTTTGGGGGCAAACAAATTTTATTCCTTTCATGTTCAAATATGAAACACTTTCATGCCACATAAAATTATGTTAAAATGCCCAAACTTACACACTGAAGTTTATTTTCACCAGAGACGCAGCAGACGTGTATAGATAAAATGGAAGGATATTTCCGAGTTATACATTATAAAATGTTCATTGAAGTCAAACAGAGTGGCTTTCACTGACTTCAGCAGACACTGGATGAGATCTTTGAAGATCAAAGGGTGCAATTATATCTTACTTGCTGCTGTGAATCTGAGTCTTAAGCAAATTATTCTGTTGGTCTCTTTTTTTTTTTTTTTCCCCTTCTCTTCAGAGAATAGCTTGTTTTGAAAAAGAATGGACAGCTTTGGGATCGGAAGCCTGCAAGAAGCCCCCCCAAAAAAGAGTTGCTGTGCCCCCACCCCCAAAAACATCTGAGATACCTGCCAGGCTCCTTTAGGGTGGGAAAACTTATCTTCAGAGCCATACTGACGCTGAAAAGCCCCAGGAAAATATGAGTTTTGCACGAAAACGCGCCCAGCCCCTCTCCACCAGCAGGGACTTGTGGAATAAGTGTCATCCCTGGCCCCCACGCAGCCTGGGGACATTATGGCCACCAGGTGCGAGCTCTTCACCAAGAGCAGCAGAGGTTGGAGGTGCAAGAAGGTCCATCATCCTCACATCAAACAGTGGGTGCTCTTTATTTTAAAAATCAGGGGGTAATCAGAAGGAGGGGTCACTTGCCCCGGGATGGTGCAGGTTACAATTAAGAGCAGCTGATTTTCCAGAGGTCTGGAAGCACCAGGTGACACCACCAACCTGAATGACACCAGGGTCCGACGGAGTCCCGAGGACTCCTCTGCTCTTGCAGCCCACCAGCAGGCAGGGTGGGCCCTTGGTTTCTGCTCACTACCTGAACTACCCACTATAATCACGTGACAGGAGACTGGCAGTGTGTAATTATTTAGCTCATCAACTAATCCCTTCCCATCCAAGCTTTCACTTGGCTTCATTTACTGTGCAATTTTCTGATGCACCTTATACACAGCTGAGCATTTCTCCTTTCACGGACACTGGCCACCGCTGGCCTAAAAGCACAGCTCGTTTCTCCAGTGGTGGAGAAATTCAGTCTCCTACAGACGGGCTACAGGCTGGGACACGGCAGTTGACAGATCCTCTGCAAATGGAATTACACGGCGGGCATGGCAAGGTAAGGTATGGGGAAGGTACCCCACCTTCCCACCTGGAGTCCTGTGTCCAGCTCTGGAGCCCTCAGCACAAGAAGGACACGGAGCTGTTGGAGCGGGGCCAGAGGAGGCCAGGAAGATGCTGGGAGGGCTGGAGCCCCTCTGCTGTGAGGACAGGCTGAGAGAGCTGGGGGGGTTCAGCCTGGAGAAGAGAAGGCTCCGGGGAGACCTTCCAGCCCCTTCCAGTCCCTAAAGGGGCTCCAGGAAAGCTGTTGGCAAGGGCAGGTAGCCACAGGACGAGGGGCAATGGTTTTAAACTAGAGCAGGGCAGGTTTAGATGAGACATTAGGAAGAAGTTCTTGACACTGAGGGTGGTGAGACACTGGAAGAGGTTGCCCAGAGAGGTGGCGGAGGCCCCATCCCTGGAGACATCCAAGGCCAGGCTGGATGAGGCTCTGAGCAACCTGATCTAGTTGAAGATGTCCCTGCTCACTGCAGGGGGGTTGGACTGGATGGCCTTTAAAGGTCCCTTCCAACCCAACACATTCTATGGCTCTAAGGTGTGGGCTCGTCTGAGTACCTGGTTTTGTACAGGGCTCCGTACCTGCTGCGATCTAACAGAAAAACCAAAACTGCTTTCGTGCTCTCCAGAGCTTGGATGGCTCCAAACATCCAGACCTGCAGCTGCCGTGGCCGGTTGCCACCACCAATTTCCATCTGACCATCTCTGGGTGGTTGTTTGGTGCATCCCCACAAAAGTCCCTGCAATCAGAGGTCTGAACTAGCCCAGCTCCCCGGGGAACTCACTGGATGTGGGCTGAGGACCCGAGCACCCTCCGGGGCAAAGGACATTTTTATACCACTCACCGCAGCATCAGTCTGAACTTTGGCTAGCTTGAGTGTCTGGAGAGTTAGCCAAAACTTAGCTGAGCCTCCTGCACTTCATCCCTCCTCGGCTTCCTCCCATCCCAACTCAGCCTCCTCTCCTGCTCCCACGTCCCAGGCCCTCACCCTTTCCATCCGTCTGCCCGCAGCCACACGCATCCCATGGATGTGGCCCCCGCATCCCAGCGGGGCTGGGACAGGGGGACCGAGCGCTTCGCCCCCCTCGAGAGCCCCAGCGGGTTTTTGCTCAGACGACACTGTCACCAGCAGAGCTAAGCAAGAACTGCAGCTTCAGCAGCAGCAGCCCCGCGGTGCGCGGAGACAAAGCCAGAGGCTTTAAGGAGCTTTCAGTGCTCACACAGAAACTTTCACCCACCCCGGGGAAGCGAGAGCCGTGCGTGAGGACTGTCCCCCCGCTGGGTCCAACGCGGGGACCCAGTGCCACCCCCCCACCGGGCGCCCTGCAAGCCCGAACCTCTGCACCAGCATCCCAACTGCAGGGCAGGAGCAACCCAGAAATCCCACCTGGGGCGAAGATGGACGACAGAAACCCAATATTGCAATAAACCAGTATTTTCTCCCCCCAAAACAAGGACTGCTGTCAGGCAATTCCCGGCAGCCAGCCCTCGCCGCTGCTGCTGGCCCTCACCCACGCAGCAGCAACCAACCGCTCCTCAACCTGGCTGGCGAAGATCAAGTGCGAGTCATTGACAAACAGATCAAATCAGTCAGGATTAATTAATTAACATCTGTAAAGGAGTCTGAAGAGGACAAGGATTTGTTGTTGGGACTCCAGTGCACCTTCAAGGTCACTCCATGGAAAGCCACCACGCCATCCCCTTTCCCTCCTGCGGGTTGCGAGCCAAGCTGGGGCTGGGAAGGCGCCCGGGGCACAGTGCCCCCCCTCCCATGGTTGTTTAAACCGAAGCAGGGAGAGCAGAGCCCCAGCGACACTGGGTTTATTCCCCACGATGATGCTCATCCATCCCCACGTGCCTGCATCCCTCCCGAACCTGGGAGCGGCGAATCACCTGCACCCCGGCTGAGGGCAGGCAGAAGGGAATGGAATTTGCATCTATGTAGCACCAGCATCTCAATGCTTTGATTTAATATAAAAAAAAAACCCCAAAACCCAAAACAAAACTACAAGAACACACAGTAGAGATGAAAACCCGTTGGTGAAAAGCTCTGGCAGCCCCCGCAGCCCCCCCTGCTCCTGGCAGAGCCCTTTGCCTTGACTTTCCCACACCCCCTCACCTTCCACCTGCGGCTGGAAACACTTAAAGCCCAGCCTGTATTGAAATAAAGTCCAAATCTCTCCTCGGACTAGCGACCATGCCCTCAACCAGCAAACCTTCTGGGAGGAGGACAGACAAAAAGTGTTCCTCTAACCAAGGAAACAGCATAAATTATTGCGATGGCGCAGCACCCGTTGCAGTGGAACCCCCACCACCACCCCGGCCCCAACTCGGACAGCTACAGGGCCAGCTGCCTCTTTGACAGCCAGATTTTAACCAGATAACATGGCAAAGATTAGTATAATTAGCCCCAAAGTAAAGAATTACCATTTAAGTATGGTTTACTGCCGCGTGTCTGAACATTTTTCTAGAGCGAGCTCGAACCTCTCCTTTCCCCCGGCAGGAACCCCCCAGTTTGTGTGTATTCATTAAAATCCTGTCCTAATTGCTCCCTCATCAGCTATGAATCTTAAGAAGCTTAACTGCTAAGTGGTTAAATTGTGTTTACTGACAGAAAATAGAATATTTCGCTAATGATGGTGATGACTCAGGACTGTTGCAGGGAGGGGGGGAGTGGGTCTCGCACCTCAGGCTTTGGAGATGAGGCATTTTTGGGATTTTTGTCCTTAAAAGATGAAAGACGGGGTTTGTCCGGACTGTTCAGCACAAAACACAACCCTGTGATCCTGCTGGGGTCCCCTCCAGCTGGGGTGGGGGGGGTCTGCAAAGGCGACCTGCCACCCTAAAAACATCCTCCCGAGGCACCTCCCTGCCCTGCGGGGACCGGGGGTCACCCGCAGCTCAACACAGGGTTGACACCACTTCTCCCGTTTCTGGGCGACGCACACATCGGCGAGCTCAGTTTTTAAGGTTTAACCCAATAGAAACTCACTACTGAACACGCAAATATTAGCTTTTTTTTTTTCCTTTTTAAACTCCCATTCCCTGGCTTTTGCTCGTCGGTGGCTGCTGTGGGGCAGCCCTGCGTCGAGTAGTTGAGATATTTATGAAGTCTTAACTTCCAAAAATATTGCCAGCAGCAGGCCATAATTCTCTTGACGGCTGACCTAGGGTTTTTAAATACTGACCTGAACAGACTGGCTACTGGGAATAGATGTGTTTTTTTTCCTCCCCAAGTTCTCCTCCGAGACATATTTACTGAAATACTTTATTACCTCATCACTGAGCATAATTTAAAACTGCAGTTAAGCACTCAGCGTTTAAGTAAAAGCATGCATCATTCTGACAGCGTTCGGTTGCGAGGGTATAAAAATTTCCCAAACCTTAGCCCCAAAATTTCTTAAAATTCCCGGCTATTAACCCTGCAAAAATGCTCCGGCTTCGGCACGTTCACCGACGTGCGTTTCGAAGCTTTAGCTTCAGCCTTCTGCGTTTCAAGGTAACTGTTGTGGATTGGCAAAATGTGTGAATTTAATTAGTGTAATCTAAACAAAAGAAGCATTTCAGGGCTGCTTTAATCCATATGAGACCAATATGTTGATTTGTCAATGTGAATTTAATTACTGTCTTCGAGTCTAAACTCCAACTCCCCCTCTTTTTATCTAATTATCACATTTATAAAAAACATTATCACATATTCCTTGGCCTAACTGTTTTGCCACGCAGTCAGACTGAAGTCCCAGAGTCAACATGCACTTGTAATAAGCTCAATATGTTTCGAGAGCACCGCGCTGGGCTCCATAGCATCCCGTACAGCATCCGCACGCTTCCTCCCCAGAGGCCGAGGACAACGCCGCCGTCATCGTATCTTTTCCCCATCCTTTGCCGTGCAAAGAAAGCGAGATCCTTCTGGTGTAACCATCGGTGAAATGCCTCAATTACGCACCATTCTGGGGAGGGCCACCACGAGGCATTCACTTATATATGACTAATTGAGCAGAGAACAATTGCTATTCATTTCACAAGTNCAATTCACCCTTCATCAAGTAAACATTCCAAGTCATAAGCACGACCCAAATCTCTCCGGGGTGGTTACAGATGTTCTCATCTCTCCCTACAGCCCACATTTGCCAGACGCGGGGAGGTGGTTCCCAAGGCCGGCGTGGGGCTGTAAGCGGGGTGCTGGTCCCCGGGGGACCAGGGTCGGGGCTGGGTTCACACCGTGACCCCAGAAAAGCCCTCCCTGCCCAGGGACCTGCAATGGAACCCCAGGGCGAGGTGCTGTACATCCACCTAGGCCACTCCAGGCAGCAGCAAGGAAGCTTCTTCCACGCAGAAGGAGGTCCCAACCTGGCCACCCAAGGATGCTGCACCCATCCTCCGTTTCTCTGCGTGCCAACGGGCACCAGGCTCCAAAAAATCCTTTCCATCACTTGCCAGAAGTCCCCATCCTTTAGCTTTTAAGAGGAGCAGACAGACTTACATTACAGTGGGCAAAAAACCATACAGCTGGGCAAACTCATCTGCTGGAGCCATGCAAGGAACATGTGATGGCTGCACTGGAAGCAATGAATTCATTTACCCCGGCTACAACAGCATTGCGATGTGCCTTTCCCTAAAGAAAAGAAACCCCTCTGCAGGTTATTTTTCAGGGAGCCCAGCAATATTGTTCAAGGAGGTTAAAAGTTTAGGCCCAGATGTTGTTTGTCTTTTAAAGTTAGGCAGAGTTCCCTAAACGCAATCCCTTGTAGGTCCTCCAAGACAGACATGCGATCAGTGACCCCAGATCATTTTGTTCCCCTTCACATTAGAAGTGACGAGAGATCCTTAATTTCCCCCCTTTTCCCCCCTAAGCTAAAATCCGGTGGCAAGGTCAAAGGCTGGATTTCAAGAGGAAAACCAGCCTTCCTCAATGCAGCAGCACCCGGCTCATTCTGCTGCCCGTTCTCCTTCGGCAGGGCAGCGAGATCCACCACAGCAACATAGAATCATGGAATGTGTTGGGTTGGAAGGGACCTTTAAAGGTCATCTAGTCCAAATTACTGCATTTGAAGATAAACTGGCCTTCTCGCTTACTCCATTTGTGATTATCAGGCAGTTTGGCTAAGAGACGCTGTCAAGGAACTGAACGACTGAGCTATTGCAGAAAACAGCACGAGGCTTTACAAGGATGAGGTTTCTGCTCAGGAACGGGCAGGCAGCTCTGCTAGAAGTGCAAAATCCGTGAAACGCTCTTTACTGTGCTTTAAAAACTGAAATACTGCCTGGATCGGTGTCGGTGTGAGATGCTTGGTCATCTTGCCTGCGCTACCAGCAGAGATTGGGTCTGTGCTGGGGAAGGAGAGGAGCTGAGATAGTGAGGAGGGGGAACTGCACACCCACCTCAGAAACCAGGTGTTGGAAATCAGAGAAGAAAACTTGAGAAAACTGGTCTCGAAAATCATCTAGGCCAAAATTCCCTGGAAGTCTTGACCCGCGGAGGACTGAGGAGGTGTTGCCCTCTAGAGATCTTGCCTCAAGCACATGGTGCTTGTGAACTTGGTCTGCTTGAAGTCAGCCTGGGCAAGGGGATAGGATGGAGCAGGGGATTTTTGGAAGCTCACTTACACCCCTGGTACAAAGAACAAAAGCCTGGTCTCACTTTGAACAGAGAGAAAGAGCTAGGGAAGCATCCCAATGAAGCCAGATTCAACCGACGAACAGCCAAACTGCTACAAAGCTTTCCAGAACGCAAGGAAACTCCAGGACAAGGCCAGTGCTGGGAGCAGGAGAGCCGTGCAACCGGCCATCTCCTCCAGCAACTGGATCCAACCTGCCCCATAGCTTGAGGAGCAGGTGTCAGAAATCATAGGAAATGGGGCCAGAAGAGATGCCCTACTCCATTCCCCCACTTCAAGACAGATTGTACAAGCCTGCACGTCCGCAGACACACTCACCGTGCTGCTCCCAAACCCTCCGGTGCCACAGACGCCCTGGGCAACCCCATCCCTGGCAACTCCTTACATCTAGGAAGGGTTTCTGAGCATGAAGCCTACTCATTGCTACTGCAGCCCAAAGCCCCGACGTCTTGCCTTAGCCCTAGCAGATACGGGGAACAAATTACTCGCGCTCCCTTGCAGCAGTTTTGGGTATTTGACTGCCACATGCTTCCTCCTGCGTGCGTGCGAGGTGGGGTGGCAGGAGAGAGGGAATCTCCGCCAGCCAGAGCCAATCTTTGTCATGCAAAAAAGATGAAATTCTGCTTTTTGGCAAAAGTGAATTTTCATTAATTCCCCCAGCTGGAGGTTCACCATTTTCCAGAGGAATTTGGCCATTTTCCCAGCGTGCAAAGCCTCTGTGGGTTAGCACCAGCAGGGTTTCATTTTCACAAGATCAGCCTCCAAATATGCTATACGGCCTATTGTCTAAATACAGTATGAGCACAGCTCCAGCCACCTGATCGGGGCCCGGGTTCCTGGCATTTACTTTCCCCATCTGTTGGCTTTTATCGTAAATTGGAGCGCGAGTGCCTACTAATACTAGTCTCGCATTCGAACGTGCTCGCGAAGCCATAATCAAACATGCAGAGCGTATTGGACCGAGTTCAGTCTATGTGAAACGCAAGGCACATCCCCAAGACAGAACTGGAATTGCTTTGAGGGCGCGTTCTTTGCCCAGACCACTCTCTGCTGCACATGCATCTGTTCGAGGCCTCTTTTTGGAAAGGAAGAAATGCACGTAAATGGGAGCTTCCCTCCGGCTAGCTCTGATCCCGCTTCATTTCTCATCCGACCCCTAGACACGTTCCAAATGAGTTCGGGGAAAGCGAGGCCATTAGGGGGAAGACACGGAGTTTTGAATGATGATCTCCCGAATTTTCTTGCACGTTAACGGCTTGGAGGAGCGAAGGAGTGACGCAGCTGGGCACAGCAGGGTGGCTCCCTGCAAAGCCACGCACCGTCCTAAAGCCAGGCTGGCCCTTCCGAGCTGCTCATGGCTTTTGCAGCCTCCAAGGATCCTCTCTGCCCAGGAGCTGTGATAAACCTGAGCTTCTGCACCTCCGCCGTGAGGACAGGCTGAGAGAGCTGGGGGGGTTCAGCCTGGAGAAGAGAAGGCTCCGGGGAGACCTTCCAGCCCCTTCCAGTCCCTAAGGGGGCTCCAGGAAAGCTGGGGAGGGACTCTGGAGCAGGGAGGGGAGCCATGGGATGAGGGGGAACGGTCTTCAACTGAAAGAGGGGAGATTGAGATGAGATCTGAGGAAGAAATTCTTGGCTGTGAGGGCGGTGAGCCCCTGGCCCAGGTGGCCCAGAGAAGCTGTGGCTGCCCCATCCCTGGAGGGGTTCAAGGCCAGGCTGGAGGGGGCTTGGAGCAGCCTGGGCTGGTGGGAGGTGTCCCTGCCCAGGGCAGGGGGTGGCACTGGGTGGGCTTTAAGGTCCCTTCCCACCCAAACCACTCTGTGATTCTGGACCAGGTAAAAAAGCAACAGATGGGTACAGAAACCAAAGCTGACATTTCACCATCAGTCATTTCCAAAGGAGCCGCTCCAAGCATCACAGCTCAGCGTTGTCTCAGGAAACTGGGACTCTGAGGAGCTGGGGTTTGTCCTCTGCCCTTGACCACTTCCTTCACTCTTCTGCCCTGTGACACAGCCCCATGGAGCGGGGGTCCCTTGCGTGCCACCACGCAGCCTCAGGGATTGCCACGCTCATCCCGGACCCGGGTTTCTAAAGGTCAGTTTCCCCGTAGCCCGGGCAAGGAGGGATCATGCTGATTAGGTGCTGATTTTGGTAAGCTTCTTAGACCCAACCCACGAGGCTTTTCTGGATTTGTGGGCCTGTAATTTCAATAAAGGAGCTTCTTCCATATGTGCACCTTCTCAGCATCCCGGTTCGCCTTTATTTCTTTGATTCATCCTAAAAAAACAGCCATAAAGGCTTGCTCCACATTTCATCCTCTATTTCTCATGACAGAGAAGGACAGAGATGCACCAGCTCCTTGGGGATGGGCAGGGCAGAGCGTGACTGCACTGACGGAGTTGGTACATCCACATATCTTGACTGGGTGATATGTCTAATATTGCTCCATGGGCAGCATCTGAGCCCTGCCCTTTAAACATCCAAGCAGCAACACTACGCTCTCGGTGGGTCCTGCTCAGGTTGTTTTGCTATCTCCACTCCCAAGAAAACACGCAATTTTCTACTTTATATTCCTTGGGAATCTCATCCCAAAGCATCACCTACATTCCTGTATGTAGAGAGCAGACAAAACTCCCTTCTGAGCCCAAAGCTCCATTTACCTCCTCCTTCCTCCACTGCCCCATGCCCATTTTGTCCTCCCTGGTGTTGCATGTGCAGGAGAAGCCGAGGAGGCACAAGACAAAGGGGCAAGGTGGAGCGCAGCGGGAGGGCTGGGTGCAGGGCTGGCACTGCGTGGTCCCAGGAGACCTGCAGCCAGCGACGGGTCTGACCTGGCAGCTCCTGCTGCAGCCCAGCCCCAACCCACCGCCAGCAGAGAAGAAGAGCGACTCAAATCATCTGCCCCCCAACGCCGTCACGCACCCATCCGACACCCTTCCTCGCTGGGACGGATGAAAAGTCCAGCTGAAACAGCGCTCTCCTGCCTGTCCCCAGCCCAGGCAGCCGCAGGAGGGGTCCCAGCCTCAACAGCTCTCCTGCGTCCAGTCCCCACCGCTACTTACTCCTCCTGTGGGACCCCCTGCTCAGCAAAACACCCCTGGAAACACAGGCAAAGGGGGTGTCAGGGCATCCCCAGTCTCCCAAGTTTCTGCCAGGAACAGGAATGCCTTTTTTTTTTTTTTAAATTTAATTTATTTCCTCGCCATGAAGCTGCATCATTGATGGCATAAACCATGAGCGGCCGAGAGCTCCAGCGACAGATCCAGCGCCGTGCAGGGCTGCTGGGGAGGGAAGCCTGCAACACATGGACAGTGGTGGGGGTTGCATCCATAAGCTAGGTGCGTGGTACTCCCGGGACTGGGGAAGATGAAGGAGCTCAAACGCAGCAGGAGCATCGCGAGATGGTAACAAATATCCACCAGAGACCCGTCTCCTGCCCAAGTCCCTGCCCAAACCCCAAGAGATCAGGCATATGTTTTTCCTAGGAGCCATTTTGCCCTGAAGCTGGGGCAAAAGGAAAAGACACGGATGCCCCACATCTCCAGAGGCTCTGCCTGGCAGAGAGCAGCACAGGCAGCTGCCTGCTCCTGGCACGGGGCCCCCAGGACAGGGTGTCATTCCTCCAGGGAACGGCGCTTTGGCAGGGAACATCCCCGTTCCTCCGGAGGAGGAACAAAAGGGCGGGCGTTCGAACGGCGGCACAGACATGTCCGTATATAGCTGTGTGCTCATGGCGGGCAGCCCCTGCCCGCGCCAGGCTGGCGTGCTGCAGAAGAGGCACGGGCAGGAGCTCGCCAGGAGCGTGCCACCGGGAGAAAGCTCCGCGGGGCCAGGGCTGTTTCCCGTGCCCACGCAGCGTTCCTCGCAGATCCCAGCCCTGCTTCCACCAGGAGCTCTGCAAACGTTCAGCCAAGCGATGCCACGTCCCCAGAGAGCCCCCACGCAAGCATTGCCCCACCAAAGGTTGGGTCCAACTTCATAGAATGTGTTGGGTTGGAAGGGACCTTTAAAGGCCATCTAGTCCAACCCCCTGCAGTGAGCAGGGACATCTTCAACCAGATCAGGTTGCTCAGAGCCTCATCCAGCCTGGCCTTGAATGTCTCCAGGGATGGGGCCTCCACCACCTCTCTGGGCAACCTCTGCCAGGGTCTCACCACCCTCAGCGTCAAGAACTTCTGCCTAATGTCTCATCTAAACCTGCCCTGCTCTAGTTTAAAACCATTCCCCCTCGTCCCACGGCTCCCCTCCCTGATCCAGAGTCCCTCCCCAGCTTTCCTGGAGCCCCTTGAGGGACTGGAAGGGGCTCCAAGGTCTCCCCGGAGCCTTCTCTTCTCCAGGCTGAACCCCCCCAGCTCTCTCAGCCCGTCCTCACAGCAGAGGGGCTCCAGCCCTCGGATCATCTTTGTGGCCCTCCCAAGCATCTCTCCAGGCACAGAGCAAAGGGGCTTTTTGACCTCCTCGTGCCCAGGGCAGCTCCCATCTCCCCACAGACAGGGTCTCAGCTCTCCCCATCGGCACAGACCGCATCTGGAGACTTTGCAATGGCAGGAGATTCCCCACCCTGGGGAGGTTTGCAAGCTGTGCAAGGCCAACACCGGGGGCACACACCACTTCCGTCCCTTGCCAAACTCCTCCTTTTAAGAAAAAAAAAAATAATTCACCTCTCAAAGAAACAGCAACTGTTAGGCAGTCCATTAAACACCATCATTAACGGAGCCAAATGGTTCAGTCTACCCTGGGCGGAGAAGAGCACAGGGTTCAGCAGAGGGCAAGATTCGTTAGCCTTTATGTTTTTTGCTTTGCATTGCACATCAGAAAACCTCAGTAAGTTGGCAGTCATTGACTTTGGAAAGTAGTTTTTAACTCTAACAGCTAAGAAAAAAAATTATTTTCCAGAAATGAATGGAAGTAGGCTCCATCATCCTCCAGGTAATGCAGACCATCGCTTCCATCCATACTGCTCTACCATCAGAGAAAGCCCCATCGTCTGCCACAAGCGTGGGAGGGAATCACTCACGCACAGACGAGAGGGAAATCCCAAAGAGCCCGTGGGCACGGGCTCCTGCAAGGTGGCAAATCGTCCCCCAGAGCCGAAGACCCCAATGTCCTCGTCAAGCTGAGCTTCCTCTCATAATGCTGGGGGAGAGCAAGGGTCTGCTGCCGGTTCAGGTCACAGCCTGGGGTGGGACAGGAGTGCAGCCCCAGGGTCTGACCCCAGCACCGAAGGCTTTGGAGGTGCTGTCGTTCCATCTCACTTACAGAACGGAGAGGAAACCATTGCTGACTTGACTTTCCCCCGACACATGGTTTTGGTTGGAACTTGTCCATGTCCACCACCTTTCTGACAGTGAACCAAACAGCAAGTTTTCAGCTGCCAAAGTGTTTTGGGTTTTGTTTTTTTTGTTTTTTTTTTTTTTTTTTAAAGGCGAAGCCACAAATTCCCCTCTCCTTTGAGTTCCCTTCATGCTGCTGCTGGGGCCCACCTCTGAGGAGAGCTCTGTAAGACCTGCAGCGTTCAAGCCAGCGAGGAAAGGGTTTGTGGTGTAAGGGAGGGGGGGGGGAAAGAGTTCCACATTACACCACTGCAGATCCCCTCAACTAGAAGAAAAGCCCCATTGTCACTAACTCATCTCAAGGTGGGTGCTTTCCACTCCACAACCCATTGTGACAGCTATGGGCACCACAGCCCATGCCAAGATGTGCGGATAAACTCCCCCAGATGCAGGAACTTTCCACCTCCAAATCCACCCGCTTGAGCGGCAATCTTCCCACAGGCTACAGAAGGCTCTGGCTGAGGCTCTGGCTGTCAAGAACAGTTGGATTTGGTTGTATCGTCACCACCAAGTGCTTTTACTAGTTATTTTTACCAAGCAGCGCTTCACCTGGACAGCCACATGCACGTTACTGCGTGCAAGCTCCAGCCCAGGTGGGAGAGTAGTGGCACCATGGCTTAGGAAGCACTTACACCACATGGGATCCAGCAAAGTGTTTATGCTGCAGTGTTGAGCGTAAGTCACATAAGCCTAATATTCCTCAGTAAACCCACGCTCTGCCAAAAAGAAAACACTGCCGTAAAACTGGATTTGCTCCCAGCTCTGTCCTTTCCTACCCCTTTCCTATGATAGCTTCTCGTGGCTATCAAAGACACGCGCCCTGAAGAGAAACCTCACCAGCACAAATTCAGTCCAAGCTCCAGTACTGCTCTCTGCCTCCTCCGTACTCCACCTGCGGCATGGGGTGCCCCTTCCCGCTCCAAACCAGCCCAGGCTGTGGCTGTCCCACACCTGGACGTGACTCCACCACCAACCAGATACGATTCCCATCCCTGCCTAGCACCGCACGGTCAGAAACAGAGCAAGGCCCATGCCTAGGTTGGGTTCTGGATGCCATGGCTGTCCCCCATCAGCAGTCCCATGCAAAACACACCACCTAGTTGTTACCTCTGAGGATCCCAAGCACTGGCACAGTCTTGGGAAAGATGCTCTGAGTTTTGGTCAGGTGTTACCCTACTACGGACATGCTATTTCCTAGAATCATAGAATGTGTTGGGTTGAAGGAACCTCTAAAGGCCACCTAGTCCAACCCCTCTGCAACGAGCAGGGACATCTTGAACCAGATCAGGTTGCTCAGAGCCTCATCCAGCCTGGCCTTGAATGTCTCCAGGGATGGGGCCTCCACCACCTCTCTGGGCAACCTCTGCCAGTGTCTCACCACCCTCAGTGTCAAGAACTTCTTCCTAATGTCTCATCTAAACCTGCCCTGCTCTAGTTTAAAGCCATTGCCCCTCGTCCTACGGCTACCTGCCCTTGCCAACAGCCCCTCCCCCGCTTTCTTGCAGGCCCCCTTCAGGTATTTGTAATCGGACATAACAAGGTAGAGCTGTGTCCTCCTCCGAGCCCTGGTAAACATTGCACGCTTTTTTAAATAGGAAGCACAGCATCTCGCCCTCAGGTTGGAGTTATCAAAATGGTACAGCGTGCTGTGAGCCGATGTGCGTTACATCATTCAATAATCAAGGCAAAGAATTTGAAGTCAAACGAGTTGCTAGCAACGCACGTGAAACCCCTGTCAAACAGCAGTCTCGTAGCAGCAGCGTCTTTCCACGGCCGCAGGGAAAGAGGCGGCTGGCGGGCACGAAACCGAGCGACTCCCGTGCTCGAGAAAGCACCTTCGCACACATAGCGTGCGGAGAACCCCAGCTCCTGGAAAAGCCAGCTTCAGTCCGACAAATCAGACTTATAAACTCGCCCTTTTTTGGGGAGGGGGGAAGCGCGAGGAGGGGGCTAACGGCCGCTTTATTGCATTAGAGAGTATCTTCATTAAGGCAGAGAAGAGTAACCGAGGGGAATGCGCACGTAGCGTGACTTCTTTGCTAGAACCCCGCAAACCGCCAACTGGCAGCTCCTTGGCTCCCGGCCACCCAAATCCAAGAGACCATCTGGCAACTGGTTCAGTTATCCCTCCCCAGTTAACAGATGTACGCTAGATGGTGTGGGAACAGCATTTTACAGAAGCAATTAGTTTAATCCTCGGCTAAACAGTTTAAATTCCAAGCGATTTGGAGAAAAGGGGGGGGGGGGGGGGGGGGGGGG
>VYZM01013950.1:539847-558866 GCA_013398915.1 Dromas ardeola | reverse complement strand
TCCTTAATTCCCATGGGACTTCTTCCCGCAGCAGGAGCTCCCCCTGCAACACAGGAAGGATGGTGGGCAGCTGTTCCAGCTGAAGTACCTGCCTTCCCCCCCCCACCCCCCACCCCTTAACCAAAGCTCCCCACCTGATGCAACCTCCCAAGGTGGTGTTTGGAGAGGAGAGGTGGGAGAAAGCTGGAAGCCGGCTGAGCCTGTGCGGAGCCTGAAGGACTCACAGCCGCCTGCGTGACCCCACATCCCCCAGCCTGGCTGGGGGCTCCCCACTGCCGCCCCATCCACACCCGGTGACCACACACAGCCACTTCACCCCGCTTGCCCCCCACAGGACCCACCTGACACTAACAACCCTTCTCTGTCTGCTCACAGACCAGGGAAAAACCCAGAGGGTGTCTCCTACTGCCGCCTGGGAGCATGAGCGAACACCTACTCAACGCACCCCGCATGTCCACGGCAAACGGGAGACCGGCCAAGAAAGACCAGGAGCTGAGTAGCTCTAGCAGGCAGGATGGGGATCATCCAGAAGACCCCGGTGCCAGCATCAGTAGGAAATTCATCGGGGAAATGCACCCCATCCTAACCCGCAGGAGAAACTACACACCAGCCCCTGCCAATCTGCTGGACTGTCTCTTGATCTGGATTAAGTTTGACCCCAAACTTGTGGCCGGGCTGTACAAAGTGAGGACCTGCCAACGTAAAGGCACGAGCAGCATCTGCCGGATGAGCCGAGCTAATTGCAGCCACAGCTTCTGCGCGGTTTGGGGAAACCACTTTCTCTCTGCTGGTCACGGCACCTCCAAGGTGACAGCATTCCCAAAAACCCTCCCAAAACTCCCAGATATTACTCACATCGGTATCGCAGAAGCCCCCCTAAGGGAGAGGCAGGGCTGTTTTAGCCATGGTGGTCTTGGGATAGCAGTGGGAAAAGCTCTCCAGGCAAAGGGAGTGTTTTATTACGCCCATTAATACAGCCAGGACACCCAGCTGCCCCCCAGCCCCGCTGCACTGGCCGGGCTGCTGAGGATGCTGCGGTGGCGACAGCCATCCCTGCTGGCACTGGGCAGTGCAGGGTCTGGCCATACTGCCCAAAACGTGTCTTTATAGAATCATAGAATGGTTTGGGTTGGAAGGGACCTTAAAGATCACCTAGATCCAACTCCCTGCCCTGGGCAGGGACACCTCCCACCAGCCAAGGTTGCTCCAAGCCCCGTCCAGCCTGGCCTTGGACCCCTCCAGGGATGGGGCAGCCACAGCTTCTCTGGCCAACCTGGGCCAGGGGCTCACCGCCCTCACAGCCAAGACTTTCTTCCTCGGATCTCATCTAAATCTCCACTCTTTCAGTTTACAACCGTCCCCCCTGGTCCCATGGCTCCCCTCCCTGATCCAGAGTCCCTCCCCAGCTTTCCTGGAGCCCCTTGAGGGCCTGGAAGGGGCTGGAAGTTCTCCCCGGAGCCTTCTCTTCTCCAGGCTGAACCCCCCCAGCTCTCTCAGCCTGTCCTCACAGCAAAGGGGCTCCAGCCCTCCCAGCATCTCCGGGGCCTCCTCTGGCCCCGCTCCAACAGCTCCGTGTCCTTCTGCTGTTGGTGCCCCAGCGCTGGAGGCAGCACTGCAGGGGGGTCTCACAGAGCGGGGCAGAGGGGCAGAATCCTCACCCTGCTGCCCACGCCACTGGGGATGCAGCCCAGGGTGCAGTTTACCGCGTCTCTTTTTGCCTGCAGCCGTCATCCTTTGGGATGAGCGGTTTTGAGGTGCTAAGGTCACACACAGCCTGGGAGCATCGGTTCCCGATCCACCCACCGACAGCACCACCGGGATTCCCTTCTCCAGGAGGAGTTAACAGCCTCACTGAGAGCTTGGATGCACATCTCTTCTCTATTAATGGTACCTCAAGAGGGAGATAAACGTCCTCTGGATGCACAAATATAATCCTCATCCTGTCGAGTCCAAAGGACGTTTCCTGGGCTCCCACGCCTTTTCATCTGCTGCAGAGCCTGTCAAGGAGCAGCACAGCAGGGAAACGAAACCAGAAAATATGGGAGGCACATGTGCATGTCTGCTTAACCCCACTTTTTATGATAAACAAAGCAGCTCAAGGGCCCTGTTCTCTCTGCCCCTGTAATAAATCTCCCCGTTTTACTGTTTTATGATGTCAAACATCTAAGAGTTTTCCCCCCAAGTTGCAAATAGGACGTAAATTACCTTGGGTAAACTCCGCAGACGCTAATGTTATCTGTAAAAATCCTGGCGCTAATAACTTCACAGAAAGTCGAAGGGCTTCCCGGTTTGTACGAGCAAAGCTAATTAGTGTGTGTAGCCTGTAACTAAGAGGCATCTAGATTAGGAAGATAAAGTACCATTCTGTGAACTCTCTAAATTAGTCACTTTGGATACCAAAATAGACGCTGACCCTGACCTGAAGTTTTGGGTATGGGCTTGCAGCGTCTCAACACAACATGAAAGACCTCCATCCTGCTTTTATCCCAGGGAAGTCAAAGATACACCCCACCCGGGTGTAAAGAAACCGTGCTAAGAAGGATGCAGCGTGTCTCCTGGAGAGTTGCATCGCTGGTTATCACCCTAGGGGAAAGCCTATGCTGTCGTTAAGCCCTTTCCCACCCGCTCTTCACCATAAAAAGTCCATTCTCCAAAAGAAAATCACAACACGGTCAGGACCTTGGTCTTAATGAAGAGACTAGAACAGTCTGATCTCATCTCATGTCCATGGGCCCTCAGGACACCCTCCAGGACACCCTCCGGGTCTCCGTCACTGCAGGAGTGCACTGGAAAGCTCTGGGAAATGGGGACAGTCCCTCTTTTTCCCCACTTCTCTGGCAAGAGGAGCTCTGCTCAGGGCAAACTGGGGGCCCCAGACATGAAAGAGGAAAGGGGAAATGACGACCACATGACCCAAAGCCACCCACACCACCCCGAGTGCCTTTTCTAAAAATAATAAATGGTTAGCGCACACAGTTCGTATTTAATAAAAACAGGAATATTGAAATGACTCATCTCCATGATGTGAGTTTAGCAGACACTGTTTTTAAGGCTCAGATCTAGGTTTAGTTGAATTAAAGAAGTCCTAGTTGCAGGTGAAGAGCACAACATCTCATCTTTCTGTTCTTAAGCCTGGAAACATGAGGAGCTGTTCCGGAGAAATGCAGTGATTTCATTCCTGCTTCCAAGTGAAAATGCAAAGTGATGGAAGAGTGGTCAGAGAAACGGTGACACCTGTGCTGAACCTAACTACTTTATTTCCATTAGTATCGGTGACACAGCTCACGGAAAGGGAACTGGACATCTGAACACAGTCTTACAGATCTCCATCAGGAACTCACACATCTAAGAGTCATCCTCTCCTTACAGTTCCTGACCAGCATGACCTAACCTTTCTCCATCCACTTCAGCAGCCATTTGCCTTGTCCCCAGTTTTTATCATGCAAAACATCTAATATTCCTTCTTTTATGCGTGATTTTCAGAGCTGGAGCTTCATGTGGTGATTGTTGCTGAAGATCTCACCTCTGGGTTCCAGAAGAGATCCCATGTCTACACTAGTGTTTAACTACAGCCAAAGTTTGGTTTAAATTTCCTCTCCCCCAGCCCTTTGCAACAGATCTCGAGCTACTGGCATGGCAGACCTAATTTTAAATATGAACTTGGAAGGCGTTACCAAATGCAAAAACACAACAGCTATAAGGAACATTAAGCAAGCTACTGAAGACAAGTTCCTTGCTGTTCATCAAACATCCTTCCATCCCAAGTAGCCATGAGTAGGCCACGTGCACCCAGCTCCCCCCCAGCGGCACCGTTTACACGGGCATGGGCTGCAATCTCACAGACACACCGCATCCGTCTCCCACCCTCCCGATCCACCTGCATTTACATCCAGGAATGAAGCTGAGGCTGTATCTGTTCAACTCTGCTCAAGCAAGTGGAATGAAATGTAAAACATCAGCACCGAATGCCTCCTTCCTTTGAGGTTCTGTTGTAACTTGTCACATTTTTACTTAAAATGTGACAAACGTGACATTCTACAAAGTCTGCTGGGTTGGGGTGGTTGTTACAAGAAGTCTTACATGGGAAATGCTTTACTTTGTCTGCTGCAAGTCCATTACTGGGAGCACCGCGAAAGTGAATTGCAGACGCCTATACACACACTTCAAAAAACTAAACAGCCTCATTTTTTTCTTTTTTAAAGAGGGCAGGAAGGTTTCAGTAACTGCAACAGAACAGGGAATGTTTTACTAAGACCACTGCGGTAATGAGAGCAGATGAATAATGGTTATTTCCACGTGACAGCTATTATTCATAAGTTAATATAAAATGGGTTAGAGATCAGACAGCAGTTACTGGTCATCTAAGGACTCAAAACATCCGTGTCCCCATACTGACCATTTCACCTTCGAAAGTCATGGCTGATTCACCATAGAGTGGACAAGATCTTCACCTACAGTTTAAAACTCTCCCAAAGAGCCCTGAGAAAACCACGATAAAATTAAAACCAAGTATTTTGTCACCTACTTTCTGGCTATATACCACCTTTAAACCGATACACGCTCGTAACGATTTGTATTTAACTTACAGCCTGGTGGCTTCCTCTAGAAGCGCAAAGCCAAAAGACAGCTCGCAGCTTTTCCTTAGTCAAAAAAATAATATGGCAGAACATTCTTTCCGAGAGCTTATGTCCAGATTCTCTGCAAACAGCACAAATCTCAGACCTGGCACCAGCAAAAATATTTAGATGCAGAGGACTTCAAGAGATGAGCCGGGTAGTTGGCTCTTAGGGAAGTGCAGCAGCAGCAGATCTCACAGTTGCCCACGGATGGGAAAACAACCATGGCCAAACTGTTTTAAAACCACCACTCGGGTGTCAACTCAAGCAGGACACTGCCCGCCCCAGCTCGTTCCTGCAGCATGTAAATAAAGTGCATCCTTAAAATTCACTTCAATTATACTCAAACGTACAGCCCATGACAGACCACGATAATTGCCCTTGCCATGATCTATTTCGAAGAAATGAGACCAAAACGCAAGCCGCCTTCCGTTTTAGATAGAAAACATTGCGCAGCAAGAGTGTTTCCACCACAAAGACTGTTGAATTATGAATGATACCAAAGTTGAATGAATGGGGCCTGCTACAAAAACCAAACCAAGTTCTCTGATGGTAAGTGCATGAGAAGGACTGATTTCATTTTTATGGCTTTGGCTCTAGACTACAGGCAAGCTTCAGAAACTTGCTTAACCCACTTGCTACTTTCTAGCTCACTAGTAGCCACAGTAAAAGCAGAGAACACACAGTAAATACAATTTTACAACTCACTTTATTTTGCCTCTTGTGAAAGGTGTATTTATTAATCTGGCAAATTTTCCTGCTGGGATTTTACACCAATTGTAGCTCCAAATTCTCTCATGAATTCATTTCCCTTTGAATGCGTAAAATTCAAAAGCAGTTTCAGCCAACAGTTCTCTTTTTATTTAAAGTATCCCATAAAAAGTCCCAAACTTTAAATGTAAGATTTAATAGGAAGGACTCTTTTAAACAGAGCAGCACCAATTTCAACACGAGCATGAAATCTGGTGCTCTTGAGCCAGCAGATAACCACAAGCTGGTTTCTCTAATGGCAGCTCTGTAGTCTCCTCCCTCTGGGAGGGAACAGAAAGAAAATGAGTATTTTGGTGGCAGGAGGGGAAAACATTTAGGAGGCCGCGTTGCCACCAAGAGCATACCTGAACCTCACTTGAAACAAACTTTATTGTAGCCAGCTCCTCCTGGTACACTAATGCTTGGCTCTTTTTGTTATTAAAGTTGTCTAAAGCCTCATTTTTATGCCACGGGCACCGTGCAAAAGATGTCACCCGGTACTCATCCCAGCTCAGCCAGGTAACCTGGAAGGAACAACTACACGGAGAGGTAAGACTTTAAATCCTCAGACCAAAGATTACATTTTGGAAAGGATATTAAATGTTAACTACAATTACCTGGTATCTGTATGACTACAAAAAGATACGGAGTCATTTTGGATCTTGTTAAATTGCAGGCTTAGACATTGAAAAGCAGCTTCCAGCAATGAATGTTTCCATATGCCAGATAATAAGCTTTGAGTATTTCACCCATTAATCTGAGCGAACATCCCTTACTCATCTCCAGCGGGGTCAGTAGCGCAGCCATTTGAACAACGTGGCTGCAGTGACTCTGCTCAGCTTCAAGTGCAAGTCAAGATTTTGGGGAGCCTCTTTAAAACCTTGACGTGCCTGAGAGAAGAATGGCTGCAAGCTTATAACTGAAGAGGCTGTTAAGATCCTCCGTCTCATGTAATCCAGCATTTAAGCCCAAACTCTGCAGAGGCAGAAAGGCTTCACCTTGAAGAATCACCCATCCCCAAGCCCAGCAGATTCACGGCTAAACTTCCCAACAAGCTGCACATGATCTTGAAGGGATGAAGAACAATGAGATGCGTGTTTCGGAGGGCTAAAAGAGGGAAGAGGTTTTGATAGAAAGTCATGGTTTGCCCAGCAAAAAATATTTTGGGGGAAGTTAGAGTAAGCACAGAGCTGAGGCACAGGTAATGGCTTCAGAATCATAGAATGGTTCGGGTTGTAAGGGACCTTAAAGATCACCTAGTTCCAACTCCCTGTCCATCCTACAGCCATGGATTCGCGTGACCTACCAGTCCTTCTGCTCGCATACGCCATCTGCAGCCAAAGTCACAGCCAACCGCTTACAAACAATATAAAACTCACGAGCTATCAACTGGTCAAACTAATGTGATCTGAGTCCAAGTAGAGAAGGCCTAATTAACAAGAAAGGAAACAAATGAGCTCTAGTTGTGCAGTTTTATTTGAACAAAAACCAGTGTCGATATTTTTAATAAAGTCTACGTTACACTAAATGCATGTACATTTGTAAGAAGAGATCTTGGTTGTAACGAAGGTGCAGGATAATATGTACAATCATAGTTAAGTTAAAAAAATTCACATTTTACATAGATTTACTTGACAGTCCTATGCTTTCATGGTATATAAATGGTAACCAAAAGAGGTAACAAAAAAAAAAATAACCGCAAAGAATTTCATCTGGAGGACTGTATAATGCACTCATTTTTCATATAAACTAGTTCACAGAATTTTTATTTGTCCTAAACCAAATTTTGGATATAATTGTTTGCATGATTAGAATTAGCATGTTCAATGAGTATACTGATGTAAACATTTTTCCAACGGTGTCATTTCCTTCCATAAAAAAAATAAATCTGTATTTTATGCTATAATCTGCTCTTCAGCTTTTACAAATTAGAATAATTACACAGGATGTTTTTCAATACATGGTAAAAACTATCAAACAGCAAGGGAGATATGTTCAAAAGACACTTTGAAGCTTTTCAGTCCACTTTCACAACACTGTAAATCTTACTTACAAACCAGAAGCAGGCAAAAAATCCAATAGTCCCTAAAATGAGAAAGTGAAAATGGTTAGTTTATCTTCCAGTTTGCTCCCAGAGACAAATCTAACAAGTACTTCCCAGCAGGACAGAATATAACATTGTAATCCAGCTAACTATCCAGAATAGCAGCACTTGTTAAATGTAACACCACACATTTATCCCTGGGCTAAGTTATTGATTTAGAGCAAAGATGACTTTTAGGACCACGTTGCTTGATGTACATTTAAACCGCTGAAGGTGATGCTACCGTCACCACTAGCAGGCACACAAGCGCCATTCAAGAAACTGTTACACGCACACAAAGTCAACACCTACCTGGCTTTTTTAGGTCTACAATAGTTCACAGCCACCTGTGAATTATGCCACAAAACATGGCCTTGGGAAGAATCACCTGGCCCGGTTTTCTGTTCATCGTGCTCTATTTATACTCAAGAACAGGGAACTTCTTACTCTCTCTGTCCTGTTACTTTCTTTCGCTAAAGCAACGCTGTGAACACTATAGCAGTTGGCAGCAAGCATCAAATGGAACTAGCAGTGACATAAACCAAAACACATCGTTTTGTGTAACGTGTATTCAAGCTGCGGATTTTCTTGTCACAGGTCACTACAGATAATAAAAACAGACACTAGTTTGGGCAACTGAACAGATTCATGAACAAAGAAATCCAAAGGCTATTAATCACACAGACACCATTTCAAGTGCTAAAAAAGCCCCTGAGCCACAGCTGATGGGAGGCTGGGAGAAAATACCAGTACGTGCTTGCCCAGTTCACATCCCCCTTCCCGGGAGTACTGCCGTTAGGGTGCGTAGGTAGCAGACCTATGTCTGGTTAGGTATAGCCTTCCTTCTTCAGTCATCCAACCCAACAGTAGTAGGAAAAAAAAAAAACAAAACCAAACACCAGAAGTACCTTCTGGAGGCACTCTGGACCACTTGTCAAGTCCTGTGGCTAGAGTTAGAACAGTGCAGAGTAAGACAATGGAGAGAAGAGATGACACTGGATAAGATTAGTCTACAGCAATTTTCTATTTTTAAGCTGAAGAACAAATCTGTAATTTTCACCTCACAGTCAGTATTATGGGGCAACTGCAAAGACATTGCCATCACATTTATTTTTAAGTTATTTAAGAACTTAGTATGCAAGGAGACACTGAGTCTAATACAGTTAAGTCTTAAGTCTCTAAAAGAAGCGATGCATTGCTCCTCATGCTTTCACCTAGAAGTAAACTGCCACACAGATGTTAAGTCTTACCAACTGAAAAAAGGGAAGGTCTTGGTTTCAGTTGAAGTCGCTCTCAAAGACCCAGCGACACGCCAGCCCCGTGCCAGCCACACTACAGGCACTTGCAAGATCAGGCACTCAGCTCCTCTGGTGTTCCATTCATCCTTTTCTGTTTGTACAGCCCATGTTTAACATCAGCTCCAATTTTTTTTCCGCTACTTCATTGCGAGTGGTTTACTAACTAGGAGGTTCTTTATTAAGCACTTGTCTTCTCTACATTCATCCCATTTCTGTCTTTCAGCCCACATCTATGCATTTGTTAAGTGAGGAACCCGTCTTTGGCTGCTTATTATCTATATGCCAATTCTTGTGTTCTTTGTGCCACCATGTATATTTGCAGTTAAAGGCTTTTTGACAGCCTACTATTATATGCCACAGATTACCCTTTCCCTCCAAATTTGCAGTTATCATCCTCTGAAACAGTAGGAGATGGCAGATTTACTGCCGTTGATAGGAGATCAGACACCAACCACAGAAGGAATTTAATTCCTTTGTAGGCTTGACATCGCTAAGTCTTTGCAGTTTATGGTCAATTCTCACTCCTTCCTACTGTGTCCAATACTCCAAGATCAGCATTGTTACTCTAAGTCTTACTCTCGTGTTTTTTTCCTAATAATGGTTCTCAGCATCTGCTTTCTAGTTGTTTTTATAATATAGCCCACTTTGAGCCTTTTATGGCCTTGGAAGCAATGTTTCTTCCAAATGTTTAACAGATGAGATATCTTAAAACAAAACAAAACCAAACCTATCTGCTGTTCTAGAACAAAATTGTAACATCATAACAAAAATATATAACTTTAACACAAGAATGAAGTTTTCCACAGTTTCCTGAGCATGCCATAAATTAGTATGGGAACATACTCTAAATCCCCAGTATTTTCCTCCAATCCTTGTCACTCTGAATCTTTCTGATACACTAGCTTTCTATAAAACATGGCCTCATTCAGAGCAGAATCTGAAGACTTCACACTGTGAACAAGCATTTCATCTATAAACAGATTTTCACAGGTTTCAGTAACATCGATTTTCAACTTCCCTCCTAAAAAAAAGTCTGTTTAGCAAATCAAAGACCAAGTACCCCCTGCTCCTTTTTTAAACTTTAGCAGAAATTTTGCCAATGTACTGGAACTAGAGTAAGGTTATATTTTCTAACACAAGCAGTAATTGGTAGTGTTTGTCAGAAACCAGTTTTGAACCATGAACTTAGAAGCTCAGGAGAGAAAGGCCTGACTCATCACCAAGATACCGATAATTAGGCCTTACCAGTACTGTAATTTCTTCTTCCCTCCCATGAATAAATTTATCTTACAAATTCCAGATGTGGATAGCTCTATGGACCAGAAACTTCAAATAAGAACATCAAGCTAAAGACCTCATAATCTGTCGAAATTACCTATCCCAAACAGTACACTTGACACTCAAAGATCAGAACGATTTAAAGGTGCTGGCTGAATCACAACTAGGTTGAAAATCCACTTCAAGAATCCAGCTGCAGATTAAAACTGAGAATTAACCACAGCAAATCAATCAGGCATTTTTTGTGCTCTCATTTATTTATTTTTTTTTTTTAAGGAACATGGGCCAAACACTCAGACTAGAACTTCCAAAAGCTCAGGTCAGGACAGAGTTGTGTTGATATTACAAAATCAGTATTAACAGACAGAAATGAATGTAAGTTAAGGGTACGTTACTTATAAGCTGCTTTAATTGTACAGCTGGTTTACGTACAGGATTGCTTATCGTACTGCAGCAAAAACCTTAAGTTTTTTTTTTAAAGAATGTAAGCAGTACAGTGCTTGGTTGCACTGAAACTCAGCATTTTTTCCACCTCAGACCTGGGGGTGCTTGTGATTCCATGAACCGCTAAGAGGTCCACAGAAGGTAATTCAGTCAAAAAACTTCCCATTTTTTACACAGGAGTAAATATCCCAACCAGAAAGGGATCTGCAAATGAATAACAATTGGGGAAGAAGAATAACTCTGAATTAGTGTGGCTTGTTTGAAAATTCTAGCTAAAATATGTTTTCTACATTTCAGCCCATTTCACAACTTGGTCACTTATTCCAAATTTTAGCACTTTATCCAGAAAAGCATCAACATACTGTATTCTTTAGGCCAGTGCTGACGAGCGTAACAGGTCCTCAGATTCCCCTTTTAAGTACTTTGACTAAAGCCAATCTTAGAATACAGATAAGTGGATGATCAGTTTTCTATAACTGTTGTTCTACCCAGTAAAATTGCCATTATTAGTTACACTAGTTAAAACACAACCTTGCCATCTCAAGTAGCACGGCTTGAAACTTATTTTCTTTAAAAGCATACTCAGCTTTTCAACCTTGAGCATTTTTCTAAGCTCATCTTGCACCAAAAAGACAATCATCCCTTACATAAAATATGCCTCTCATTAGAACAGTAGGACTATTTAGGTAAGCTTTAGATAAGACCACCCTGAGATACAGCTTACATTTGTTTCTTTCAAAACACATTCAAACTGAAACCAAAGTTTTGCAGCACTATCAAGAAGGAGCACTCCTCTTCCGCTTACTGCTTTGCTGACAGACATCAATGAACACGTGACAGAAAACAGATACATAAAGGTGATTTTTTTTTTAAACAGTTAAAAAAAATCTAACAGTAAGTACTTACAAAAAAAATACCACAAAACTCAAAACCCCCAAACAAATTAACAAAAACGACCCACTAGTTCAAATAGTTGAGACCTCTAAAATTATTTTTCGATTGGCCTAAACTCCTTTCCATTGTAAATTTTATTTTACAGCTTTTCTATGCACATCTCTATCAAACAACACAGCACAAAGATACCACACCTGACACCAATTCCTCCAATGAGACTGGAAGATCTGTTTGTTTTAATCTAATATTACAAATTAGTTTTGTGGCTAATGTTTACTTTGACCAATCCTAACCACTCACCAGCTTAAATGAAATGAAAAAGCATCCGAACTCCATGCATTTCAGAACTTACTCTTGTGGGGTAGACCTTTAATTTTCCTTAAGTGGATGATCTTCATATTTTAAGATTCCGCCTTTCTAATAACCCCTACTACTCTAGGAAACTGATGCCACCCTAGTGCACTGCAGCCCACTGTACATCCCTGATCATCCCAGGGAGCTATGGCTAAAAGATCATTTTTGTGGGAGCTGTTTAAAATTTGAGAGCCCAGTTGTGAAGAGGTCTCAAGTCATTTCTCTAGCCAAGAAGCAAAATATATCCAACATATCCATTTATACTTACTAGGGAGACACTGACACCACAGTTGTTTTTATCTTTTCATCCTGGTCTGCAATATATACGCTACCACTCAGCAACAGCTTTCTTACACACAGAAAGAAGATCTTATACGCAGAAAGCTAGCATCCAACTGGGTAAGGGAAAGTTATTAGTAACCTAGTTTAAATTCAAAATTAAAAACAAGGATTATTGCACAGAATAATGCCAAAATACATTAAGCTGACTGTTGTGCTCTATTCGTTTCTTCTAGCGTTATTGTTTAATGAAGAAAAAAGAATTCAAAGCACGAACAGATTGTAAGAAAGCAAATAGAAAAGCACTCTGCACTTGGCTGATACTTCTTATGTACCTTAAAAGCTCTCTGTATCATACTGGTTTCAATCACCGCACAGTGGTGGGTGCTTCAGAATCTCGGATTCTAAACACAATCTACCCAGAAGATCAAAACTCAATTTTGAAAATGGCATTAATTCACAAGTGAAAATGATGTTCAAAAATAGAGGTCACTGTAAAGCAACATGCTTTGACTACGTTCAGAATTTTTTCGTCTCCTAGCATAAAATGCATGTAATCACGTAGCTACCCCCATTCAACCACACTTCTTATTTCTTGAAAGATTAGCTGCACTTTGTACATGCAAGTAAAATTGTCTTGTTTGGGTGTGCACATTAATTGTTAGATTTCACCGATCAGATTATATTATTGTCGTTGTTGCCATACAAGCATTCAGTTCCTATTTACTTATTCATTATGATCTCTTTTGTGATGCCCACAGTAACACAACACACTGCCACGCAGGAGGTATTAACGCTGCCCTTTATATTTCTGGCACAGCTGCTGAGACCTAATAAGCAAGAATAGAGAAAACCAAAATACCTAGTGCTAACTTAAGTGGAAGAGATCAAGGTCCCATTTTGGGCACGCACATACAGGAAGAAGGCTACTAATGCAAACAGCGTGCAAAGTCAGGTTAGCAAAATCCCTCGCCTCCATAAACTTGGGAAGGTCTGAACCCTTATTTTCCAAAGCAAGCGCTATAACATAATATTCTACAAAACAAAACAAAGGTAGGTGTCTTCTGCTGTCTAGAATAGTGTACATTTCAGCCCAAATATCTAACTAATTATGGAAAAGAAATTTGTCACAGCATTTTACATTAGCAAGGATTTATTACACACTCCATATACTTACTACACCCATTACCTGTCTAGTGACTTGCTCTTTATTAAACTTTAAAAAAAAAAACAAAAACCAAAAAACCAAACCAAAAAAAGGACCATGTAGTAGCTTTCCTCATGAGCTATAAACGCACCACAACCATCACTATTGTGGTTCTATGTCAAAAAGAAAAGAAAAAAGAAGAAAGACTGCAAAAGTAACAGCAGCACAGTTTATTATTGTACTTTGGGGCCTCGCTGGCCTCCACATCAAGAACTCCAGGACCAGCACATCTGAAGCTTTTAATACCATTTCAGCAGCTGCCATGACAATTTCAATTATCATTTTATATATGAAAGGGATATTTTTAATTCCACCAATTTGCATCTTGTAAGTGAAATTGAAATTGGCAGAATAGCAACTAACCTATGCTAAAACCCAGACGCACATTAACATATTGCTTCAGTTTAAAAGTAATTAAAACAGTTTAGATTATAGTTTGGTTTTTTTTTTTTCTTAAAATATATATATAGATATATATTATAGAGGACATCTGGAGCTTGTCTGTTTCGCCAGGATTTAAGCAGGGGTTTAACTGGCAATACGCCAACTTTTATGTTTGCCTTCTAATAATTAAGAATTAGAAGAATTAAATCCTTCTTTTTTTTTTTTTTTACTCCTTTTAAAATTATTTTTTTACTTTCTTTTGAAGAGACACAGGCCAAAAAACAACAATAAAAATCTAGCAATAAGTGACAGTTAATGTTACTAAATATAATTTCTACAGAGTAATTGCTTTGTTCAAATACATACAGTAATTTTCTTCAGTGTTTTTTTTATGAACAGTGCTTTTTTGCCTCGTATCAACCAGTATTAGAGGCAATAAAGATGAAAGAGGTCCTTCTCACTCCTGAACTGACAAACTTCAAGTCTGATGCTAAGACTTACTTTCATTACTTATTTTAGCCACTCTTTTTTTTTAACTGCATCAGGGGAGTCTAGTGATGCATTTTATAAGGCCAACACAAAGTAATTACAGCAGGTTTCAATAATCAGGCAGAAAATGTTAAGAAGTAACAATACAAACCATCATGCCATCCACCCTCTATTACAAATCTTTGGAACGAATGTAAGTGTTGGTGATGAACAATGAACAATTGAACAACCCATTGTTCAACAAATGAACAACCCATTATACATGAACTAGCATTTTCTCCAGTTCTACCACTGCAGTACTTCATGATGCCAAGCAGAGTGAGACATAAAAGATCTGACTTCATGTGTTAAAACTGCACACACAACAGCAGCAGTATGATGAACACCAATATAAAATGCTCCTGGCTATTTTTAAGGGCCAGTACCCTTCAAAGAGCTTCTAATTTCACCTAACACATGGTAAATCTGGCACAGATTTCTCATCAAATCAACCTTGAAATTATAGTTTGAGTCAAGCGATTATGAACATTAGAGAAATCCTGTGGAAGACACTTAGTCTGCATGAGTAACACGAGAAAAGTTGGACTACTGAAAATGGAGAGCCATATTTCAAATAGGTTCCTCCAGTTAAGGTAGATTCCTGTCATTAAGAAGTGGTACTTAATGAGCAGGTAAGACCACCTCTAATAGTACTCGAATTCACTATTGACAACATTCACTTTCTTCCCAGCATCAACCTGCTTCACTTGCTAAAAGTGAACGCGGAAAACATATTTTATTCTCCATGTGCAGAGCGCAATTATCTCTGACTATAGAACTTCTAGAACCAATTATGAAATCCAGAATCAAGTTAAGCACCTGATATCAAAGTGAACAGGAATGGCACTTTGAAAATATAATGGTTTGAGCTCACTGCTAATATAATATGCAATAAAGGAAAACTAATTATCCTATAAATAAATGTAATTTCAAGTTAGGGATAAAACTCTAAAGAATACCTTACTGTGATGTGTGGTGTCACAAACCATAAAAGTAATGCTGCCTAAAGAGTCATAAATTGCATTTAATGTTTCAGAGAGTCTAAGTTTCACTTCATGTTTCTCATTTCAAAAACGGAAACCCCTGCATTCATTTTAGTTTGAAGACTGTACTTACCTGTGAAAAGGAAAAAAATCAAGACCATGATCATTGTGTAACCGAAGTATAAAATGGTGCTAGCGGTTCCTGTTATCTGGAGTTTAGAGAAGAAGTAATGAACTGCATAGATAAAGAGATAAACTGCTGTAAAGCTGCTCGTCAGGAATGATCGCCACCACCAATGATAATCCTGAAAGAACCAATAAACCATCCAGTAAGAGATACCAAGTAGATAAAAGAATATAAATAAGCTGGTTAAAAAATCAACATTGTCTTATGAAATGCATTTACTTCTCCAAAATTCATCTCAAAAAAAGAAAAATTCCAACATAGCACATAGCTTTTTTCATTCTCAAAGTCAGCTGTATTGCTTCCACTACGAACATGAAATTATTCTAAGATTATGGCTGTTTATTTTTCCTTATCCGCTGCAAACGGTGCATTTTGAAGCAAAAGGCACATTGCAGAAGAGTGGCTAAGATAGGCATGCCAAGGGCTGACAATACAATCTGTTTGCAGTGTCCAGCACATCACAGCACATGGAATACCGCAACTCTATGTCTAACATCTTCCAGCTAAAAGCGGTATTCACATCAAAACTCTGCTTTTTACCTCTGCACACAGATGGAAGTAGCACAGCAAAACTGTAGCTTCTGAACACGTGATTAGAAGAATTATAAAAACTAGGAACAGGAATCCAAACATGTAATACATCTGATGAGACCTAAAATAAAAACAAAAAATAAAAACAAGAGTCTCATTTTTCGGTTGAAGTTCTCAGTTAATGTACAGTGTCACATTGCCAGACGCTAAGCTAATCAAAAAAACAAACAACAAAAAACCCCAAACCGAAAAACCCCACACCACTGGGGTAACTTTGTCTATACCACTATTGGCCGATTCATAAAAAGTTTTCTTTACCTGGATGTAGTCTATAAATATGCATTTGTTCAAGCCAGCAGTAATAAAACCACTGCTTTACAGCGCAACACTCTAAGTCTTCAATTTTGCTTCCCCTGAAATTAGCATCTATAAACTTTCACAAAGAACCTTTATGCACAATTTCCACCAGAGATTTTATCACTTCAGGTCTCCGTTGAGAGGGCCTTTAGCTTCCCCGACTCCCGCCTCACCTGTAGTCTTCCCTAGTTACAATACCCACTTCCCTCCTCCCACCGCAGCCAAGTTTTCCAGGCATCTCTGCATCTCCTCGCTACATCCAACCAGACGCTCTTCACTCCCAGACCAAACCTGACTCCAAGCCAAGGGCTAACCAAACACAAAAACACTCACAAAAATAAATGCGGGGGAAATAATGTTGTTTACTTTTAATCTGGTGTCTTTCAGATAAGGGAAGTAGCCAAATCAACTTTATTAAGTGATGGTGACGACTACTGCAACATAAGATTTGACAGAGGGAGTACTGGTTGCACATTCCCTCCGTGCTTCCCTTCCACAGGATAAACAATTCAGGAATTCAGTAATTTCAACTACAAAAGCCCAGAGCATACCTGTTTGTCAGATATTGCATTTTTCAGCATAGCTGTATTACATGGTTTCTACTTTTGTCGAGGACTAATATGAAAGGGTAACGTATCTAATATATTTGCATTAAAGAATTGTTTTAGAAAACTGTTGTGTAAGAAAACTCAACATAAACAGAGGATACCTTAAAAACCTGGCACCTTCAGATTAATATTTTCCATTGAACAACAACATATTACACATTTCATGTTTACATTGTGAAAGTTAAGAAAGATTGCACTGGTTTAATTTTCCATACACCTGCTTGACTAGGTTTTGACAAGATTTAGGAGTGGTGTGGATGTTTCACCGGGCGTGGAGCCGTTGTTTTGCAGAACATGGAATCCCAAGATCTTGACCCGATTCTGATTTAACAGCTGAAACTGCTAGATCATATTAGTTTCATAAATCATAATATAGTTACACAACGGATTTGGCTGCACCTAACCACAACAGCATGAAACCATGTTTGTGCTGTTCGGAGCCAGAAAAATAAACCAAGAAAACTGGACTCCAATTTTACACTTTGCAGTTCTCAAGAAGAACAACTCGTTTTGTAAGTTCTTAGCACAGGAATAAATATGCAGCTTCTGGAAATTCCACAACAGTCTGCAAGAAGATAAAAATTTTTAAAAGTAAGTTTATTCCTTATATTGATTTATTAATTGGTTTGGGATGTTTAAACTCACTGTGTGTTTATTATCAAACCAGCATAACCAGAAAAACAAAAAAAAGTGATACTCACCAAATGCTATTCAGAATGAAAAAAAGCTGAATAAAAATACAGCCAAAGGGCAAGATACCACCCATGATGATACCAGGCAACGGCTTTGTGAAAAAGGACTGTTCCGGAATTTGGCGAGGAATCTGGTTTGTACGAACTGGATGTTCAATAGGCTTTGGAAGAAATTAATATAATTAAAAGATAAGCTGTTACATCATAAATAAGATTACCTTTCCCTAATATTAGCATCTAACGATTTGATGAATATAACTTTATTTTCATCCATAAGCCATCACAAGTTACCACACAAAAAAACCTACAAACTTGATATCTATTGTTAGGAAAAAACCACACATGCTTCAGAAGTTCCCACCACTGGTCAGTAAGCAAGTCAGAACATGAAGGACAGAAATCTGTTCAATACTTAATAAAAAAAAAAACCCAACCCAAAACCGAACACCTTTTTCTTAGTTGTCTGGCATTTTTTCAAACTAGTGAAGTACAAATTGCAGTACTTCCGGAGTACTACTTCAAAAATGAAACTGCTGAGGTATTGCTGCCGTACAAAAGTCAAGCAAGACCTCCAACGGCACTATTAAATTCTCATTCTAATAAATAGACAGGAAAAGAAAAAGAGTTTAGCATGACATTACAAACATATACTCAATTTCAAAATCACAAAACATCAGTTTACAATCATAGGGCCACAGATGTTTCAATCCAACCAGCTGTTGTACGCTTAGGGATTCAGTGGCTCAACTACAGAGGACCGGCGTATTTCAAATCTGTATTCAACGAGCCATACCTTCTCTTTGAAGCCAAAATATGCACCAACAAAGGTTAGTGGGACTGAAATTCCAAACCACATAGCTAGGATAGCAACCAAGGTGCCAAAAGGGATGGCGGCTGAGGATCCTTTCACCCACAGAATGAGATTCATAATGAAGAAATCAGCAAAGACAATCCTGAAAAAGAGATCAGAAGAGATGATAAAACATTCAGGAAAGAATAAGTATCAGTTAGAATTAAAAACCATAAACCAGTTAAAAGTCTGCATCAGAAAAAAGTATCTTCTTGCAATCTTTCATTCCTTAACAGCCCTAGTTACTTTGAGAAGTAGTGCAGTTAATGTAAAAATGCTTTCAACATCTAACGCTCCTAATGCAAGTATCTACGGTAGAGACATTATCGAAATAAAGACTCTGCACATAAAACCAAAAAGAGTAACAGAAACATTCCATTGTAAAAATCTATACAAAGAATGCAAAAAGATAAAATGAATAAAAAACCCTCTTATCTGAATCACCATTCCTATTATTGCCAGTCATTGAATACCTTTATTTAGGTCCTTTATAATCAGTAAATTCCCTCTGAAAAAACAGTGATAGCAAAATCTCCTATTTAGGAAGCCAGACAACAGCGTACACCCTGCTGCAGCATGTGTCACTGCAACATGGCAGAAGGGTAGATTAAAGAGGGCTCTTCCCTACAAAAAGAATCTTTGTATTAACAGCTCATGGAGTTACAGAGTTAAGTTGCCCATGCCTTCGGAGAATTT
>VYZM01013950.1:513220-539830 GCA_013398915.1 Dromas ardeola | reverse complement strand
GGTCATGATATGTCTCCAGACCTGCTCTCCCCCCCCCAGGTTGAGTGCATCTGCTTCATGTTGTAAACATCCTGGGAAAACACTAGAAAATAACTCCAAGACATATGATGAAGATTTCAAACCTCCCATTCTGAAAGCAAAGCAAAACCTACTGCAAAGGAACCCCACACAGAAGCCTGCTTCGATTGCCGTTATTCATGGATTCAGAGATGCATCCTGGAAAATTCAGCCTCAGGAAGGGCCCCTGTGAAGCGCAACGTTATCTGGATTTTGTTAAAAAAAGTGCTCCTGAGGCAGAATTTACACTGCCCTGAAGTGGACATGTATCCTCCACTGTATTTAATTTAAAAAGGAAGGAGGGAGGATGAGAGCAATAGACAGGCTTCTTTTTTCCTAGGAGAGGCCTTACACTTGCCAAAACTGTTTTGGGGAAGAGACTTGTTAAGTAAGCACACCCAAGCAAGCCCTGGTGCAAGCATCTTGTTGAACAAAAAATAAAAATCAAATCCATGGTAGAAGTCTTGCTAATCTTTATCATCTGCCCAAGCTCATAACACAGACCCCACTTACCCACTCCAAAGTTAGAAAAACATACTGCAAATATGAACTCCCATCAGTCTACTGAGACTATAATGGCCTCAGGCTGTTTATGATATTATGCAAATTCACCAAACTAGCATAGCATAATCAAGACATCTGTTCCTAGTCTACCATCCCCAATCATTTTACTTCCTCTGCGAAACTTAATTTATTTGGGAGTTTAAATGATCAGCACGATATTTCTTCCACCGATAAATATTTCTTCCACCGATAAATATTTTCCTCTCTCTCAAGATAATATCTAAACGACAGCAGGGAGACCGAAGCACATTTTGTTTAGAAGTAACATTTCCTCATAGAAACACTACACTCAGTTGTTATTGAATGCATTACATTTCATTTGATGAAATTCTACTATACTCAAAACCAAATCATGTTTATTCATTCTGGGCTTTTTGTTGGGGCGGAAACACCTTACGAAATTATTTATAACCTTTTCCTCAACCTTTGCCAAGGACATTTGTCAAAGGGTAGCTTCATGTACCCAAAGTTGCAGCTAATAAATAAGCAAGACTTGCAGAAGAAATCAGTTTCTGTTCCCTTTCTTCATTGACCTCATTCTCATGGAAGGTCTTGAGAGCTATGAGAAAAGGAAAGGCAGGAGAGCCATCACCCTTCCCATGCATGACAGCGTTGGGCATAGCACGATACACGCTACAGCCATATCTGAAACTGGACACTACCGACATTTATATAAAAGATTATAACCCGTTTAAGAGAATCTCTGCATTACTCTCACCCAGAAGCATACTAAACATCTACTGCTTAGTATAGCAGTATATAGCTATTTGCTTAAAGAAAGAATTTCTAAATTATATTTCCTGTGTCCTTTCCAGTAACGTGGTTACAAGCAAACACTGATCCTCTGACTAAGGTAACAGAGGCTCTGCCTAAAGGGCTGTCTCCCCGTGTTTATGGAAGGGCACTAGAGACGCTCCAAAGTTACCACAAAACCACGTACTTCCTAACAAAGTGACTATTACCAGTTAAGACAGGATTACCTGTAACACACCGAATGTTGCGGTACCAAATTGGAATTACCCCATCACTACACCTCGTGCTCTGGAGCAGTGATTCTCAAAGGCTGTGACACTACCTTGCAGGAGAGTCACCTCATTCCTCCTGTCCTCCCAGCTGATTACAAAACAAGATGCTATGAAGCTGTGTTCTAGAGTACTAGGCTCCAGCTCCCCAGAATTCACTTTTCTTTATATTCACAGACAGGCAACATACAAAAGAAACTACAGCTTGGAGAACAAAGAAAATAATCACACAAACAAGCATCGTAACAATTAACCTTTTTCCCCGACTCCTTCCCACCTCAGATTCATTTATACTTAAGAATAAAGGGAAGAATGAGGAGAAACAATACTAACCCAGGGCAAAGCAGAGCTGTAAGCAAAACGTTTGTCTTCCACTTCTCGCCTCTAAACGCTGAGGGGAAAAAGGAAAAACAATTTCAAGTTCAAGACTTTTCCCAATTGTTTTGCAGTCCGGCAGCAAGCAGCAGATTTGTTGGTTGAGACACCAGCTGCAGTCTGAGGTTTATATTAAGCCCAGCAACTCTGAATTTAACCTGCGGTGTCACATTAAATAAACACGCATACTTACTCTTGTACATTCTAGCAGATACATAACCAGCTGGAGTTCCCAGTAAGACCCACAATACAACTGCACAGGTCATCAATGCACCACGGTTGGCAGGAGAAAGAAAACCAAGGCAAGCTAGGACTAAAGAGACAAAAAGATTGTCATTTGTGCACACATGTCAAAATCCCCTTGTAACACGTACCACTGTACAGGTTTGTCCCTTTCGCTACGAGATATTTAAATGAAGACTATGTGCATAAGCTCTCACATATCCCCATCACGTGATCATAGCCCTAACATCACTGTTTCATTCATAATAACGCATTATTTCCACCTCATCTTTTAAATAAAAAGCTTCTTGTAGCCAAAAGACTGAAAAATAAAATGCCACGCAGAGATGAACAATGAACCTGAACCAAATTTCAGCTTAAAAATGTCTGCTTCCAAAATCCTATAGTCCTCCTCTAAACACACATGGACAATACTTACACATTCTAAGTAACTAGGGACATCTGATATGTGGCATAAGGGACATCTGAGAACAGTAGGTCTGGAGAAGCCAAAAACTTTAACAGAGCTAAGGGATTTTTTGTTGGGGAGGAAGTCGGTGGGATTTTTCAGGTTTGTTTTTGGTGGAATTTTTTTTTAAAGGCAGAAGTAACTGTGAAGATAGAAGATCTCAGAGGGATGAGTCACTTGCTTGAAATTCCACAAATGGCTCTCAGCCACCAGGATGGACAACACTTTACTCAAGAATGTGCTATCTTAAAAATAAGCCTCTTTATTTTTATTTATTTATTTTTATAAGCCTTTTTATTTTTTGGGACACAGCTGCCTGTGTCCCAACTAATTGTAGAGGGCAGCCCAGAGATANGATATTCCCCCCCCCCCCCAATCTTTTTTCTACACTACACTAGTTGCACAGGAAATTATTGCAGTTAATTAAGTTACAACAGCTGTGATCAACACTGAAAGACAAGCCCGTCAAGAAAATTCTATTACTATTATAGCATCATGTAATGAATAGAAAAAAAAGCAGCTCCTCTATGAAAGATTAAAAAATCTGAATAAAACCTGGAAAGCAGAATTTGAAAAAAATCTTCTAATAAATATCAGTAGACTTTCCAATTCTACTGTACAGTAAGAAAAGGAATGGTGATATACTTTATAGATAATGTATAATAAAACACCCACTCATGACAGTTTACATCATCACACGTATATACAGCTATTTATGGTAGGCTCTCATTATCTCAGCGTTGTGTCAGTATTATTTCATTGGCTTGCATTCTTGCTCTTATTTCTGCATGGCTGCAGGCTGTTGTGTCAAATGTATTAGATAGAAAGTGTTCTGAGAACATTAAAGCTTTGATTACATGTCTTTGAACTTGCATTACTGGATCCTTGGATAATTTACACCATGACAGACTGTTTTTGGTTTTTTGTTTTGTTTTTGTTTTGTTTTGTTTTTGTTTTTAAAAGAAACTTGTAACAAGGAAGCTTCATTTCTGCAATCACGAAGAATCTGAATTAGCCCAGATACCACAACGCTTTGAACAACTCTGCTTATAACAGCGTTACTGAAGATATCTAGATTATTATTATGAAACAGCATTAATATTTTATTTTACTAAAGGACGGACTTCATTTCCAAAAGAAGGCTTCTATCATTTGTTTAATAATATTGCATCTCTCAGACTATTGCACTACAAATACGTCACCTTAATAAAGTTACTTACATAAAGTAATAAATGTCATAATGAAGATTTGCGTTCCTTGGCCCAAGAAGACAGACAGTAACATTCCCTTCCTTGGAGGTCTAAACACATCTCCATGAACCAGCTTCCAGCCAAATTCCTCTTGGGCATCTTCCTGTATAAAATCAACAATGTCTTTAGCAAAGAGACATAATGCAGCAGTGAATTAACACAAACAAGATGCAAAATACATATTTAAAGTTTGATTAACTCCCAGTTTAGATCCAAAGACAGACTAATTGCATCTGATTCATCACGCATTGATTTTATAACTCCCAATGGTTCAGTGAAAGAAAAAGGCAGGATTTTTCAAGAAAATCCTCGTCTCTTAAAGCAAGAAAAAACAAAACGTAATTAGCCAAACCACATAACTTCATTCGAAATTTAAACTAAAACAAAGCATTCCATTTAATTTAACTTGGATTATAGCATTTCAATCTAGTTCACGCATTTATCTTTTTTTGCTTCCATTACAAAGCACATCCCTCTCAGTGACAATACTGGAAGAGAATGAAATGATCCCTGTACTCCAGAAGAAAATCTGCTCCCTAGAATTACGAGGGGCAAGTACCAACAGTCTTTGTCCCTCTGTCAGAGATGAATGGATGAATGGCACGGGGGGGACCACAAAAATCCAACCCCTGAAGAAGACCACTCTCTTCTTCACAAAGTTAAAAGGTACAGGTTTCATTCGACCCAAGAATACTGAGTTTAGTTCAACGGACTGCTTACCACTAGAATTGCAGCACACACAAAATAGGGTAAGAAAATATACAGACCAAACTGGCGAATGGCACAGAGCATCTTAACTTGTGACAGATTATGTAGTTATATTTTTTTTTTTGCTAGAAGATTATCTTTGTCTTCCCCATACTGATACCTCTGCTTGCCTTTGTTGGCTAGAAATTACTCTCAGAAGTCTGATATACTGATACAAAAACTGAAAACTATTAAACCCAGGATAACACTTGGATAAAAAAAAGGAAAAAAAAAACAACACAAAAAACCCACAACACAAAACCATGGCTGCAAAGAAAATGATACCACATATCTAGATATAATTCCAACGTATCAGTGCTCAGGAGAAAAGGCTTGTTTGGTTAAAGAAGCACAAAGACCACACTTTCCTGTAAGTTGTCACATTTAATTCAAGTTCAGATGATGAGAAAGCTGTTGAGATAAGACAGAAGACTTTTCTCAGGTAGTTTTAAGTAAGGAACGAAAGAATTTAAAAGGTTTTTGCAACTCATTACCTGTTTTCAAAATGGTGAACGCTAAGCAGAAATAAATGCTTAGTACTTTAGTTCCTGACACAACAAGGAAAATGTTGTGCAAATTTGGAATGGCTGGTATTAGATTTCTTATCAACACCTAATCTGGCAAAGACACTCAAAAGACACCTTCTGGTTTTAATATAAACATTAAAACACACAGCTACGTGGTAAATATCTTCGTTTAAGAAAAATAAAGAGAAAACAAGCTTGGCAGATTAAGCCCCCGATTTCTCTCTCTTACGGGCCTATGGGGCAGAGGGTGCATCTCAACGCTCTATTTTTAATAAAACTCTTCCCTCACAGGCCAATTAGTTATGAGTCAGAGTATTTTCCAAACTTCTGTTTAAAGAATTCAGTGGTATTTTACATTGCTAACCTTTACCATTCAAAGATGAAGATAACAATTAATCCAATTAATCCAATTAATCCAAGCAGGAAGCTACACTTCATAGTTATAAAAAAAGATAATTGACGAAAATCTAAAAAGATACTTTTGAATCTTGGCCAATATGCTAAAAATTACTGTAAATTTAAAAAAATGTTTATAAACAAAGCCTCAAACCTCCAGTTTCATTTATGTGACTATAAGAGCAAAGACAGGACTCCACGATCTTTTATATGACTAAAACATATTTTGTGGCAGAAGTAGGTGATACTGAACGTGCTTCTTTTACATCATTCCGTCTTCAGGCTTCACCTTGGCTCTCACTACCAGCTAGGCAAATGAAGAATACCATTTTGTAAACATGAACACAGAGACAACCCGACACGTGCTTTTTAAAGATCTAAGAGTAACATGACAAAAGTTTTGCTAACGCTTTTTTAAAGAATGACAATTTTCATGGGGGTAACATGACCAATGCACCATTTATAACGAAAGCCTTGTAGGTACAAGTACTAAATTGTATGAATTTACCAGCGTTGCTTAGTTCTCAAAGAAAAGTATGTTATGCATTGGTTACCAGAACCCAACTACCCAGTAATTACTGCACACCTGCAGTAATCCTCATCTGATCCATTCATTTCGTCTAGTTCTCAAAATACTCTAACAAAGATGAAAGTCCCCTACACTCAAGCAGACACGATCAAATAGATTTAAAAAAAAAAAAAAGAGAGGACAAGAGTTTTGCCTCTCACTGTTGAAAAGATATTGACATGAATTCTCTTAAGTTCAGCTCAGGAATTTTCTCATAGTCACAAGACACTAAAAGTAATCTAATGATTTCTGAACACTTCATTAATGTATGTCTCACTAAAACTACATCACACTAAAAGCCAGTTAGTATTAGCTGAACATTAAATGCGCATACTAAGACAACAATCACTGGCCTGTGCATCTGTTTCTCTTCGAGTAGAATCACCAGCATTTCCTAAGAGTGAGACACTCATTTACTTCACTGCAGTTTCCTCAGCCCAGGTCCTCTTTTGCACAATTATTTCACACCTTTTTAAATCAGCTCCTTGAACCGCAACAGATCTTTAAGTCTCTTACAACAAATAAAAAAATTGTGCTGTTTTGAAAGTCACACCTATCCCTGCTGTTATCCATAAAAACTAATCAAGCTTCTACAAGTCTTGCTCTTTATCGCATTAAGAATGACCAACTAATAAAGACAAGACAGTATAAGATATTGAACATAATTTAATTGAGAGATCAAACAGGAGCTTCACAAAAACAATCAGTTAAAGGATGTGAAAAATTCTTCCACTTTAATTACTGTCTGGATTTGCATTAACAAAAGATATTAAATATCAAAAACACAAAGAAGAATAAAAGTACTTTCAGATGTTTTAGTTTAAATATGAAACATTTTTGTGCATTTTAAAATATTTCTTTATCCAGACAGACAGCAGCAACAGTGAAAATTCAAACCTTTGTAGTATCTGACATTATTTCTCATCTTTGACATGCAGATACCACTTTTACCAATGAGAAAGAGTAATTTTTACTCAGCCTTTCACTCACAGGCAACTGGTCAAGTCTTTTTAACTCACAATCAGTTATATTCTCTTCCACCAAGACTTGCTAGCCACTATAGGGACCTACCCCTTTCCCATCTTAAGGAGTACGTACTTCAAAAGAACTCACAGCAGGTTCAGTCAGATGGCAACAAGCTCCAGTCACTATGTTAAAGGCAGACAAACCAGGCTTGGATTGACACAGTGATAACCAGGAGAATTAAAATAAATAAATAAATCAATCATTTATACACACACCAAGTAGTTCCAACACAGCTAGAGATCAGGAGTCGAGATACTATGATCTCCTAACCGGAGACAAAGTATGTGATTCCACCACCCTTTCTACCCAAAGACACAAGGCAACATCAATTTGCACTAGTCTATGTTAATGAGAATCTCTACCATAACGTTTAGCATGACAACTACTGATCCTCACACTAATTTCACTCCATTATTAGCCATTAGTTTAATTTTTGATCCTTTTTGCAATAATCACCTGATACAGGTTTTTTTTAAAAAAATACTTTGCTTTATGAAGTTGCATAGCATCATACTTCTCGTGAAATTCAGACCACAATCTTTCCAAACTTCAAAAGTCATGTGCTAGCATGGCCAAGCTATACTACACACTACGATAAAATATCACCTAGTAATTGGAAAAATTACAGCAATTGAGCTTCCTAATGCAGCTTCATTACAACGGGGACAATACTTGGCTGCAGTAGTTTTCAGCCTGGTCTCTTCAAGAAGGGAAAAAAACATTATCAACACAAGCACACAAGTTTGGTTGTTCAGGCTACAAAACATTTTTAGAGAGAAATTATGCCAGAGTGGGTAGCAAAGTCTTTGCTTCTGTGCTACAGAAGTCTCTGCAACAGATACAGCGCAGGTCCCATGCTAAGGTCATATAATGCGACTTAAAAACAGGGCTGCACTGACAAAGGTATCTTATGTATAATCCCAGGTTGCCGGAGTCAAAGAATCCCTCAATGGCTGATGCCAGAAGGAACCTCCGGAGGTCCTCTCATCCAAACCTCCTGCTCAAGCAGGGCCACCTAAAGCAGGCTACCCAGAACGGGGTCCAGATGGCTTTTTAATATCTCCAAGGATGGAGATTCCATAAATAACACACCAGCTGCTTAGACCAGTGTCGTACCACCAGCTACGCATCCTGACTGAGTCCATAATACAACCACAGGACTTGGGAGCAACGGCCACATCTCGATGGTGAACCAGTGCCAGAACACGTGTCTTGTGGCTGTTGGTATACCGTAAAAATATTTATTAAAAAAAAAAAAAGAGGCTTTCCTTGGTCCCTTGAACAAAGGGGCTTATATTTCAGATTTGAGTTTGTTCACTATTAAAAAGTTTCTGTGAATCACTCCACATACTTCTAAAACCTGAAGTCTGTCCTTACATATTACAAGTTCACCAAATGATGCTAGGAAAGTAAGACTGTAACATCTGCCCATGTATTCCAGCTGTGAGAAAAGATGAAATAGCAATAAAGCTATTTTTAACCCCCAGATACTTTAGCATGTATCAAATTCCTGGTAGTTATACATCTCTTTAGACTGTATTCAAAACTAATCAATAGACATTGCTATGGCCAGAAAGACATGCTCATGTAAAAGCTGTAAATCTTACTCACAGAAGAGTCCATCTGGTTGTATCTTGCAATATCTTTATGAAGGGTCCTCAGGATGATCATAGCCACCATGCCAGATAAGAAGAGAACAATTACGAGGGAATTCATTATACTGTAGATAAAGGAAAAGTCAAACTTTCAATCCATTTATTCAGGTTTCAGGACATGCACTCCCAACTCGTACCGCATGTACAGCTCAACTCTGAGGAACAGCCTTAGATATTCAGACCTTTTAGTATTTTCCCACCTATAGAAGATAAACTGTTTTAAGTTGTATGCCTTTATGATGTCTTAGGAGACAGAAGTGAGAAGAATAATATTTTATGATATATCATTAATTCTCAAGACAGCTATATATTGCTTTTCTTTATTTTCCTCCATATATAGCTCAGAAGTAATTTCCCTAGTGAAACAGCTTTTAAAGCAGACTATCAACCAATGAAATCTACATCATGCCATTTAATATTTTGTAGAGACATATTTAATCAGATTAGCCTTTTCAAACACTTCATGCTGCAAAACATTAACATTCCAACATAAATTATGTAATTACTTGATATCATTTGCATGGCACAGAGGGAAGAGCTTTTCATATACATCTTTTACTTATAAAAAAAAAAAGCTGCTCTTTTTACTGTAGCCAGCTGCTGAGTACAAAACATGCAGTACACATGTACCTCTCACGTGGCAGTTAGAGAAAGCCAGACAGTAACAAGAAGAACACTGCAGGGCAGCAACATCTCATAAGTTCTACAGAATGGAGATGATAAAGTAAAATGATGGAAGCTGCTTTCCCTTTGGATGCTAATGGTGCATACCTTTGGTGAAATGCAATACTATAGTTGCTCCCAAGAGATGGAAGACTGATAAAAGTTACTTCACATGTGAAAACAAGGAAGTTTTCTTGCCTGAAAACTAACAGACTTTGTTCTACCCACAGCAGAAGTTATATATCTCTAGAAGCACAAATAAGAACTCTTTGTGCCCACCTGCGAGGTTATTCACTGAATAAATGCAAATCTTACCTAAACCACTGGATGTTCGTATGTGGCATGGACTCCAAAATGTAGTCCCATCTGGAAGCCCACTTAATATTATTCTTTTCCTATAAAGAAATTAAATAGCAATTAATAGAAACAGGTACAAGTTTGTTGCGGTCTCGGAGAAGGAATAAACACAGCAAATCTCTTCCACAAACCTTCCATTCAGCATTAATATCTAAGCTTGGTATCAACTCTGGATGTCAGACCTCCCTCTTGCATTAATTCTTTTTCTCTCTTAAGCCTCTCAAAGAATATCTTGTTTATTGAAATCTCCTATCCACGTCTTCTACCTTCAACTGAGGCTTCACTAAGCCTCATCGTTCCGTGATTCGGTATGTAGCTGCCTGCAGCTCCCAAATGCATGCAGAAAAAGCAATCATGCCATCAGTACAGGATACTCCCAGCACAGCACACTGATCCTGAAATTTCAACTTTGTTAAACATACTTTGTGTTTCTAGTTTCCCCTGGAATTTTTCTCTCTCGTCATCTTTAATGTATTTAGCACAGGCTTCCTTGCCTCCTGCCATCAAGCTGTCTGGTACAGGCTATTTTCCACTCTGATTCCTGGCAGACAACTTTCATTTACAGACATCCCTGGTGAAGGATTTAAGAAGAAATCATTCAGCAACTTTCACCTTTGAAGATGCTTCCATTCTCTTTATATCCTCCTCTAAATGCCTCATGGGAGAGCTGTACAAGTGATGATTCTTTCTGACCCCCAAGCGTTGTCCTCTACAGCTTGTCTCATGCCACATACCTCTGCTGTCCTGCTACCAAATTCTACCTCCCAACTGGCATGAAGCTCTGCTGAACTTTTTCATGTATCCACCAGGTGGTAAGCTTGTACAATTAATTCTCAAAATTTAGACTCTGTCTCCAGCCTAGAATTTTTAAGTTCCGATTCATGTTCTGGATCAAGAACATGTAACAATAAAGAACTGCACCAACACAACAAGGCCGCTGAAATTGCCCTAAGTTGCTCTTTATCAGCCCCATCAGTAGTTGATCACAGTAGTTCACAGCTGGTTGGGACAGAGTTTCAGAAGCGTGGTTCTGAAGTGCGGTACTTGAGTACCAAACTGCTCACACGCTCACATTTTTGTATGCTTGTGTCTTACACATTAGAGGCACGATCCCGTATACTTTTCACACACAGAGCTAAAAACCTTGCCCATTTCAATCATTTAAAGCAGAGACCATAGCTTTCTCATCAGAAGTCACCTGCCATATTAGAAAAGACCATAAAACAGTTATGCATTTTATTGGTTTATGTATTCAGGCTTATTGAAACTAATGTTCTCCTATTTAAAGATACTTTTCCCCCATTAATACTCCCATTTTAAGTTATTTTGAAACTACTGGTAAGAAATAGAACGTATCAGGTATTATTACAAATCAAGGCTAACGGATAACTGAGCAAATAAGGAGTTTGGAAGTGCCTGGAGACTGAGACATGCTGAGTGCCATCTGCTGGACGCACCCGGACCCAGGGCAGCTAAGCCTCACCTGCTCCACGCCAGAGAAGAAAGGAATAGGTAACCCAAATGTGTAACACATTGTGTGAATAACCAGACAAAGTTCACACTGCAATTCTAAATTGCAATTTATCATCAAGATTGAAACACAAATGTTAATAGACAGGAGGCTCATTCATGTAGTAAAATTACAGAGTCTAAGGAGGATTGGGTGTCTCAAGGGAAAAGTAACAGGATACAAAGCCTTGCACCTCAAGGTCACTGGTTCAAATCAAATTCAATTTGGTAGGATGAAAGCTGTTACCATATGACGGCTGCTTGACTGCCTGCACAGAATAAGCTGGTGGTCTCAAGCCAAACCCTGTAAGATTGGTGCCTTCCATCAGAAAAACAACCACGCTTTTGGGACAGACTGGAACCAAGGTACCAAGGTTTGAAGCAGCTTGAATCAACTTAATTCGCACCCCCACAGGCGGCTCACTTTCTGTGTTGGGGTAAAGACCCAGTTGCAAGAAAGCCTAATTTCCTCCTGTAAGTCATAACAGGCTGAATAAAGCCTTGAAGTGTAAGTAAACATTTGAGTATTAACTCTAAAAGATAAATGGCCACCTACTCAAAAAAGCTAGTGAATAAAATAAACAATACAAAAATCAAACAAAACCTGCAATTTCACTAGAAAAAACAGCTTTACTGCATGCTAAAATTACCATTTAACATAATAGCATCTCTAAATACAATATAAAAATTTCTTCAACATGAGACTCAGTACCTTGACTGAACTCTGAAAAAAACAGAGCATACCTCAAGGAAAACAACTCTTGCAGTTATTCTATCTACTACTTTTCTATTAGCAATAAAACAGGAAAAAAAAAAAGGCTTTATTCATACATTCCAAGTGTCACAAACTACAGTAATGGAAAAGTAGTAGGTTTTAGGAAAACTGCTTCACACGAGCATCCTTATGGAATTTACACTGCTTTAATCCAGTTATGGCTATTAGCAAATTATCCAGCTTTTAATTTCATTCTTTGGGGCAATTACATATTCACGTAACAGATTCAATACTTACTTCAAATGTCACAGAGTAAGTGTAGATCAAATTCAGTTTACTGGTGAATTCTCCAGGAATCTCCATAGGTGGCCCTTCACAACTTAAGTTGTTCTCATCTGTATGTTTGTAGCTAAGGGGAAAAAAAAAAAAGTTAAATAAAGTTGCATGTGCCCTACAGGATGAATTTTTACAAATTTTTTCCTAAGGTAATTAAAAAAAGTTTTTATTTAAAAAAAAAAAAAAAAAAACAAACAAAAACCAAAACAACCAAGGAGAGCTATGTTTATCTTTTTGTACCAGCTATTCAACTTCTCTGAGAACCAGTTTTTCTGTTCTTCTGCCAACAAAGATTGAAGATCTTAAAGCATATTATTACTTGTGTTTGTAGCTAGAGATAACATGAGAAAAATAAAATCATGTATATAGTTAGATGTCATTATTCAGATCTTGGACCACTACCCTACATTCAGCCAATATTTGTTCACACTTCCAGGCGTTTGAGAACATTGTAAATAAAGTTGTTTGCTAAGCACGTGGGGGAGGAGAACCGCAGACCTCTGAAAGGTCATGAGACGTGGTTGCACCCCACCCACTTTTCTGCCATGATCAGAATGAAGTCCTAGTCCTAAGCTAAAATACTGCTTGGTTAACAGGGCTGCGAAGTCTGGAAATCTTTACCTAGTAAGATGCTAAGTTTTAACACAAAATACCCCTTCTCTGCCATCATGTCTCCCCTCCACATTTAAACAAGACTACATTACTGGTGAGGGACTTAACCTCAGTGTGCGCTCGTCAGTAAGGAAGAGAATTTCTTCACAATTTCCCAGGGGTTCTCACCTTCCCTCAAGTTTCGTAAAGGTGCTTAATTTATTTTATTTTGGTGGATTTGGGAGTGTCTTTTTTTTTTATTACTTTTTTTTTTTTTTACACTGGGACAAAAGAAGTGACTGTGGGAACCTTTCCATTCCTATACAAGTGGTCTAATTTCACCTCTTGTCAGTCTTGTGTGCTCTGAAAAACACAGCGCAACTCAGAACAACATTCTACATTGTAAAGTCCAAATACACAAATCCTTCTCTGCAGTACCTTAGAAATACTACAGCTATAGAAGCACCAAGTCAAAGAAACCTTAAGGTTTGCTTGAATTCACTCCTGTGAACCCTTTCTAACACTAGAAAATAGCTTCCTTCTCAGGCAAGTTGTATTTATCCAATTTAGATAAGCAATTCCCCCTTATATGTATTATTATACGTCAACAACTAAGTCAAGCCACAAGATAATAAAAACTTTCATGAAAGGCCTAGGGTGCTCCAACCACAATTACTCCCCATCAGGAGAGCTTCAAGGTTGAAGCAAAGCACCCAGCAAATAACCGGGTCAGAAAATGACAAAATTAAGGTTATGTGCAACTTAACTGTGCCCCCTTGTGGTCTGCGTTACTGGTGAAAAGGCAAATACTCATTTTTCAACCATTCAGGATGCAACTGATAAAGCTTTAATCAAAAATGGAGAAGCTTGGTAGAATCTTCTCGCTACCATATCAGAGTAGAGGGAAATGGAAGGAATAAACTTGCATTGCAAGTATAATTCACTAAAAATACACTATACCATTGCAACAGAAAAAACAAGTATACCCAAGTCCTGTTGTACCATACGTGTATATGTCTTGAGAAACTGCGGTAGCACAATTTAAGAATGTACTTAATGTCTGCAGAAAAGAGGGAAGAGTTTAGCTAAAAAGAAGCAACCTACTTTGCAATTTTATAAATGGACTGCACTTTTCAAATATAGATAAGTATGAACAGACTGAAAAGAGACCAAAGTAATCGCTTCAGTCTGTTTCTGACCTCTGAATTGCTGCACCTCCTCTCTGGTCAACACAGAAGCTACTATTTAAGAAAGTAAGTTAGTCTTAGAAAATTAGTCATCGTATTCTGCTGTTCTGAATACCAGTATTAACCTGATATTTCACCTATACCTCAGTGTCCAAACTAACACAGGAAAAAGTACACTTGTACAAATACTGTACATTCACACAAACTACATTTGGGAGGCAACGCAGCAACAATAAGAGAGATGACATGGGCAACTGTCACTCAGTTAAAGGATGTTTCTCAGTGTATCTGAAAATGTGTCTCTTAAAACAAAGTAATGCACACACAGATGCAAATCAATAAAAACATGAGAAAACTTTAACTGCTTGTGTCAGGTTCTAAGAGCCTGCATAAGCAATTTTTCCATCAGGAGGTACTCTGGAGAACATTGTAAAAGCAAAGTTAAATGACATTTACAATCATGGAACTCCTCTTTGTAAATATAGTTCCCGCCATGAACCAGTATACTAAAAGCTTTATCAGAATTCAGAATAACCAGTTCCTCAGAACTTATCGACACCAAGTATCATTTCTAAGTTTGCAACTACTGTTAGGACTCCCTAGCACCAAAACTTGGTGCTTTAATGCACAATTACCTTTGCGGTCTCAGTCTCGCCATCACCAGTCTTGCACCAGGCCAGTTTTCATCCTTCCCACTATGGTACATGATTGTTATGTCAACGTGGTTGAAGAGGTAAAAAGTGTTCTTCTTGTTGAACTCGGACTACAAAATATCATCAAGAGATTGAGAAACTTCTCCAACAGAAGAGGGCGCAAGAACTTTATAATGAGACTACTGTCCCATGAAGGAGCAAGAAAGAAAGGGAAATACTTCAACATTAACTTTTTTTAACATACCTGTATAAAATATTTAAATATTTTTCTATATATTATATTGTATTATATAAATACAACCTACATAATAAAGCATCACATCGGTGCTACTAGTAAAATTTAAACGTATTTGGCACCATTTTTGTATTTATCACAAAAAGCTGCCAAAACAAGTTCAAAGATGTACTTATTCAAGATACAAGTAATTCAGATTCACCACTTCCACCCACCCCCCACCTGGTCTTCCTGGTAGACACTCCAGCTACGGAAGCTTACAGGTCTTGCTTCAAAAACCTACCTTTCACTTTCAGTAGCTATTCTGCTTTGTCATCCCTATCCTTTGAGAATTTGGAATTATAAAGAACTATATAAAGCTCAGATGATACCAGAAGTCAACTAAGTTGACCTGAATTTCCTTTTCTCCTCAACACTGTCATTGTTTAAAAAACTTTAATTTGAATTAGGGGACCAGGTTGTCAGACTTGCTAGTTGATTTTCCAAGTAAGAAAAATTGTTTATTATTTATTTATTGTGTATATTAGACAATTTCCCAATTGCCATACGACTTCTGGCCCCACTCAGCAAAACAGGAAGGTGTCTTGCATTAAATTTATCTGGATTCCTCTTTCATTATAATCAAGGTTCCCATCGGGAGAAGACTAGAATCACCTGTGTCATACTATAACCCCACCTTTAGGTACCCGTTTCCTCCATTTCCAAAGTAACACCTGAAGCAATAATACAGCTCATCAGCTGCATAAATGCAAGGATGAACCATGCTGTGCCATTGCATAACAACAACCCCTTTCCTGCACCCATTTTTAAAGAGATAATTACGTCTGCTGGAACAGGTATTTGGGTATACTTCTAAAAGCTGATGACATTCCCCAACTCAGCCCCAACCCAGGTTACAGTCATATCCATGGTGCTACATACTTATTTCCCATGTAACAATCACCCTGCTAGTGCTACGCCATGCAACATTCTCATAGCAATTAGAATCTACAGACTAAAATTGACACCGGGTGTGACAGCTACGCTGGCAGAGCATCCACACCACAACCAGCACGCAGGATTTGCACGGCACTTCATGGATACACACTATAAGCTCCCTAAACACTAGGAAATTCAGCCATTGCTGCCTATGTATGATGGCCCCTGCCTAAAAAGAAAACAAAACCACCAACCAACTTTTCATCCAAGCTGCTGACTTTGCTACAACCGTCTTCTGTGTACCAGATAGCTTCCAACTCAACATACATCAGTATCAATTTAACATAAAACCAAACTCACACACAAAGTAATAAAGTTGGACAACTAACTGGAACCAGTAATTTAATTCACAAGACCTAGACTACTATTTTCAATAGTCCAGGGAGTAACCGAGCTGGAAGGTGACTGTAGACAGAGTAAGCTCAATGTTCAGGATAAATGCATCACTTCCAAGTAGCATCAGACCTGCTGAACACAAATAAAGTGACTGCACTGCATACAAGCAGTAAGTCATGCGGCAGAGCAGAGGGCTCTCCTCACCGAGAGGAGTGTGGTCCTTCACCCCAGGAGAGGTAAAACTGTCTCACTATTATCTGTTACTGTACTAGTTCACCATGGAACTCCCAGGATAACTGACACATTTCAAATTGTTGTCAATATAATACTTTCCGTGTCACAGCTGTGTTTGTTATCTTCCAGCCATCTGGGAAATTCCTGACACATTTAACTTGTAAACTGTGCTAGACATAACTTTTGCAACTAGAACACACTGCTCATTTCTAGGTCTTCACTAGAAAGCTTCTATCTGAAATCAATAAAAGAAGGTCTTGCACACAAATACGACATGGACAAAAAATGAGTAAGTACAAGGATGGATACACGTGAAGTTTCAGAACAAACCCATCAATTTTCCACGGCTTTTAGACACCAATACAGTTGTTTCATAGCTTTATATTGGTCAAAAGATCTATATGAACTTTTTTTTTGGACAATTGTACCAGTGAGATACTGCATACAGAAGCAGCATTCAGCTTTGTCAGTGCCCACATTCGGAACATTAACCGCATTTACAAGGGCATCTGTTCTTTCTCAGGAAAAAAAAAAGATTAAAAATAAAACTGTAAATGAAATTACAACTGCTCTATCAACAAAAAAAGTTCAACCGCTTACATTTATAACACAAGCATCTTTAACTCTACCATCTGGAGTCACAAAACATCCTATTGGAAATCCTGGATTACAGTATTTTTGTCCATCTTCCACATCATAGCACCACGTTACAGGCATGTTATCGATAATCCTAGACAGAAAACATCAAAGAACATGTCCTCAGAAAGGGATGCACTTTATTTCACACTGACATTTAACATTCATGTACTGCACGTAGTTTTCAGTAGCATGCACAAGATGCACAGCAGAAGACAACCATCACATCGAAGGAGGAAGAAAGCAACCACTTAGAACATAGATAAAAATACAAAAAGCTAGCAAAAAAAAGAACCCCAGCTTCACGCACTCATCTCAGCTTACCAGTGATGCTGATAATTCAACTGCATTCCTTTCTTCAAAAAAGCCAGTTTGCTTTTATCAGCACTGTTTCCTGGGTCATATGATCTTGTACAAACCTTCTTGCATGTTTCTTGCTTTTTAAAAGTGAACTGTTAAAAAAAGCCCACAAGAAATGTAATTTCAGTTTTGCTTCAAAAATCTTTTAGTCTTTTTTTCATGTAAAGCTGACTTTGAGATACTTCACTTCCTTGTTCTAAGTTTCTAACTCCCATACAACAGCTTTAACTTAAATGCCAAGATTTATGCATATCCAGCACCAGTAATGCCCTTTCACATTGCTAAAAAACTCTTCAATAGCCCAGATAAACTACCTCCAGATAAACCTTCAGGATTGAAGCAGAAAAGGTATTGCTTTTTTTCTTTTAGCAGTTTATCATCTCATTATCATTTCATCATCTGCTAAACCAGACTTCTAACTACAATTTTTTTTTAATGTTTCATTTTAATTTTAGCATGTTTCCCCCCATGGCAACTAATTTTTAAGACAAGGTTGCCAAAATGCAACAAGCTGCACAGCACCTATGCTTCAAGTGCAGACACCACCTAACACAAACATGCTCACATTTGTATATCAAACTTTTATTCTAACCCAGTTCGGATTTACCTGTTAGTAAGCTAACGTACTTAAAACATGACTGAAAATTCTAACATTACCAAGGCCTGACTGTTAACCAACAGCAGAGTATTTTCTAATTACTGTAGCGTGTAGCCATTTCAAACTAGTAATTATTATAATACTTTATCTATTCAATGGGTATCCAGGGCAAATGACCCATCATGCTAGCTCCGTGTGACAAGCAGTCTTAAGACTTTATATTATCTCAGAGACTCAAAGAAAGAGAGACTTCTAGGAGCAGCTTACAGAAGGGAGGAGGCATCACCTTCCTTAAAACTACTATGAAAAGATGTGACTAAGTCCCTAATGACTGAGCAGCAGCAGACTCAGAAACTCTGCTGCCTCTTTTTCTCACAGGGATTTGGATTATTTAGCAACCCTCACATACAAACAGAGGTTTCAGTTTCACCAGCAAATCCCAGCCTGGAAACAGCACTTGAACAGCATACAGTTTTCAAGCATTAAGAGCCAGTGTTTGACCACATCTCCTTAATTGCTAATCATTTTCCCAAGTTGACTGGGCAGCTTTTTAGAGATGCTACATTTGGTCATTGCTAATGCAGGGCATAAGACAGAAAAACATTACATACCTAATCTACAAAATACTTCCATACATTTATTTTACAGAAGATTTCAAGCAACATGCATCAACAATGAAAGATGCGGGTTTAGACAACAGATGTTAAGAGTGTACAAGCAGGGAAAAGCTGAAAGTCAGCTCCAACTTGGCTTCCCCTTTCCACTCTGGAAGTTGCTCAATAGTACAATCAAGAATATGAAACAGTTCCTGAACCCGGGGAAAGGAGTGGAAGGGTTTTTGTTTTTCTTACATAAACAGTACAAAGCTTATATTAAAAAATAAATAAATAAAAATATTCACGCAATCATCAAATCTTCAGCTAGGTCTATAGATTATAGCCATCAGAATGACAGCTATCAAATTTAAACAGGAACAACTTCAAGGGATAAAATAACCTTATATGGAGATGATGCTATTCTCTCCCCAAACAGCACTTGTCCAAGATTTTCTGATGGCCTTTTCTCTTCTGTATCTTGACAGAAGTCAAAACTGGAAAAAAAGTGGAAAAGATAAAGATTACCTTTAATTTTTAATTGACATATAACTGTAAATATCAGCCTAAAACAATTTCTTAAGTTATGTCCTTAACATAGTAGTTTTCATGCTTCTTCTGGTGGGTCAGCCACTGTTAGTAAAAATTTGAGTGCCTTTGCAAAGAAATTTGGCAGAAATTATATAGAAATATTGCTATTTTGATATCAGTTTCAACCAAGATACAGCACAGCTGACGTCCCTTTAACAAAATGCACGATGCCTAGTCCAAGCACCCTTTTCAAATGGCAATTTAAACAAACAATAGAATGTTTCATATTAAGAAAAAGAGGACGCTACAGACTGTGCATTTCTCTTGCAAAAAAAGTTTCAGAAAAGTAACTACACCCCTTCCTTAAATGAGTCTTTACAAATAGTATTTAATGTGAAACATGTTCCAAAGAAGCGTAGTGGTTTAATATTAATGTGCCACACTGCCAGATGGCATTCACCAATTCTTTTCAACCACATTCAGTCTGAAACAGATGGATATGGGAGAGAGAATGTAACCATTACGGATCTTTGTTATTTAAACAAAGGTAGCAGGACATTATAAAAAAAAAAAGTCACTTATCTTTGGTAAATAAGTACTTTTCCTTCATGAGCAGTCCTAAACTAACTAGATTCCATAAAGTTTAATGCAAATAGAGACACTGTGGGTGTTTCATGCTAGTCTCTGGTCTTGCTGCTATTGTTGCACTGCACAGGCTAAGACCTACAACACTGGCAAGTTTCTCTTTTCTGTATGGCCAACAGCAAGACTGCAAATCATATTGTGCATTATTGCTTAGTAGGCCTATAAATATCTGCAAAAGCAGGTAATAAGTTTTCACAGACAAGAATCAAAATAAAAACCCAAGAATTAGATACAGAGCTTTGGTGGAAAACGGAAAAATAACAGTGACACTTCTTACAATTTCTTTTAGTTGCCAAAAACAAGAAACAAAGCTCCTGTCTTCCTAGCTTTGACTAACAGGAAGAACTTTCAAACATATCAAAGTCAACACTAAATCAAGTACTCAAAAAAATGCACCCAGTAGAAACCCAGCAGCCTTGCCTCTAACAATAACCGAGGACGGTCAGGAGGCACAGGTGGGGCCTTCATCCTTTTCACCCTCTCGTAATTCATTCCCGTTGCTGAGCACTAGATTTACTCTTCCATCCCTACACCCAAAACGTTGCTGAAGAGAAACACCGGTACTGCATCAGGAGCAACATCACTGCACTGAGGACACACAACAGGCTTCCCAAACGCCCCCAGAAGCCTGCTGCCATGTACTTACGCATCATACTCGTACGGCAGAACCGATTCCACCGAGTCCAGTCTGTTCACGAAGAGCTCGATGAGTGACTGAAAGAGGCAGGGGGAGGAAAGGGATGAAAATACAGACTTGCAAAACCAAATGTGCGGCCGACACGAACCGCATGGCTAGCTGGCGAGGGCTGTCACAAGTCTGGGAGCTCGCTACCCCACGGGTGAGTTACCACAGACTCCTGCCAGGCCCCGACCGCCGCCGCGGCGCTGGACCACGCCGAGGCCGCCCTCCCTCGCCCGCGCCGCCAGCGAGGAACCAAGCACCGGCGAAGGACCCTCCCGGCGCTGACTGGAAAGTCCAGCGGGGAAAAGGGAGGGTTTCGCCATAATAAAACACCAGGCATGCCGAGGGAAGGGAGCCGGGGGTGGCTGCCTTCCCGGAGCAAAGGTTGCCGCCTGGAGGAGACCGCCCGGGGCCCGCCCGGAGCGGGCCGGGGGACACTCGGCGGTGTCCCCCCGGCCCCCTCGCCGCGGGGCTCGCCCCGCTGGGGGTTTCCGCGGTGAGGAGAAGGGGGGACCGCCCGTGTCGGGCCCTCCCGTGAGGGCTCTCACCTTGCAGCCCTCGCTCTCCTCGCCCTCCTCACAGAAGCTGACGGGCGCCAAGCCGGGCAGGTAAAAGGCGGTGCAGAGAGGTACCACCAGCAAGAGACCAGCCGTCAACAGCCTCATCTTCCAGCCTGAAGGGGCGAAGACACCATGAGCCCAGGCGACAACCCCGACTCCCCCAACCAACGCCTGGCGGCGGCGGCCTCGGCCCAGCAGCGGCGGCGTCACACCCGCTCCGGGGCCGCGGCGCCTGCGCGGTGAGGCGCTGAGGCGCTGGGCGCCATCTTGAGGCAGGGCACCCTGAGGCACGACGGCGCTGCTCCTCACGGAGGCCGCCGTTGGCTGCGGGGGGTTTGGGCGGGCTGTCCCCTCCCTCGGCGGGGAGGCGCTTTCTCTTCTTTCTTGCCTTAACACGTTCACCTCAGCCCTATTTCCCAAAGTCTCCTGTGGTGACTCATACCAGAACCTCTTTTCAGGCCCTATCTCCCAGCAGAGAAAGACTTAAATTAGATTTTACCAGCTCAGAAATTAGGGGTGTAAATCCAAGATTTTGTATTGCAACCTTTATTTGCAACCCCGTGACTTTCAAGAATTATTTTTGGTGGCTGGTTCAGCAGCTTGTGATGTTTGCAGCCAACAGCGGTGGGATGCGCACCAGCTCATGGTGTCCCGTGGCTCCTTGCCACCACAAGGCAGCCACGGCGCTGCCACGAATGTGACGCCAAGCTCCAGGCTGGCTCGTTCAGGTGCCAATGGCGGGAGCAGCGCTCGGGGACAGCTGCAAAACCTGTCTGAGAAGCAGGGTTAAGTACAAGGGATGGCTGCAAGGCAAACTCTGTGCTACCATGGCAAGACAGATACTGCTGTCTAAGGCATGGCACTAAAGGCATTGCTGTCAATACTGGGTAGACACCACCTCCATCTTCCCCTCTGTATCTCCCGTTTAGGCAAGCTGTTGCCACTCTGGTTTCCCACCTGTGACATTACATTTGCATTACCCCTGCAAAACCCCCGTGTCCCAACAATTTTACCCAACTCATCAATCAGTAGTGAGTTGCCCTTACCGTAGGACAGCACCAGGGAAAAGGAGAAAAAACAAAGGGTGCGTAATAGTTGCTTGTGTCTTTTCAGCTGAGCCTGGAAAATGTGAGTTGTCATTTCAGGCAGCTACAGCTAGGTCTTAGGGACCTGTGATCCACCTTGTATTGCTAAACTGAAAGGAGCCACAATTAGATCCCAAATAGGTGATTTGGGAAAAGCACGTTATGGAGTTCCAGTTTAGAAAGGCTGACAAAGTCAGTGCCAGAAACAATTGTTTTGTGCTGCTTTTATCCACTGTAGTCTGAGTTTTACAGAGGAAAAATGCTGAATTTCTATAAATACCTATCAAGTGACAGCTGCCTAGAAAATTGTTCTTTGTCATGAAAGTATTAAACTGATCTTTTCAGTTATTAGTTTTTGACTATGTTTCTAAAGGGAATTACATTCCTTTTTTATTCATTCTGAATGAGTCTTATGTGATCAGATTATTTATGTATTCATTAGTCCTCATCCCCCAGCTCTCCTGAACCCTTTATCCAGTTTAAACCCAAAGCATGATGAACTTGGTAAAAGGCCAATATGTTTGATGAAAATACGCAGCGTGGTTCAAGGGGGATTCAAAGTACTGCCCTCTGTATGAATAGGTTTGTAGTGTAAATTCAACTACATTGTTAAACATCAGAGGATCCACTAAAAAGGTGAAAGCTACCAAAATTTTTTCATAAAATATTACCATCATGGAATGTTGTCCACCTGTCCCATCTAGTAGGCTCATTTTTACGGTTATTGGTGAAAAGGCACACAGCAATGAGTTTATATCTACGCAGGTTTGTAAGTAACGTAATTAATTGCATTTCTTCTGCCTTTAAAAACATAAGGAAATTTTTCTAAACTGTGATAATGCAAGGGCAAGTATATCTATGCTAATTACATAGCAACTGTCTTCTGTGTAAAGGTTGGTGGAGTTTTCGTCCTCTCTGTTTCCCCACTTATCCCATCTAAGTCTGTTTCCTATTCTGTAGGTGCCAGTATTAGGACTTCTTGTTACTATATAAATTTCCTATCAGAAAATTCAAAGTTGAGAGATGATTTGCAAAAGATACGGTCATGCCTGTTCAGCCTAGAACTTCTCACCGAATGAAGCATAAGAGGGATTAGTTTCCATTCAGACTGCGGTTTCTTCCCTGAAGGTTTCTGTCATTTTTCTACAAAAATTCAAACTTATAAAAAAGAAAAAAAAATGAGAGGAGGGGCAATAATTACATATCCTCTAGTCCTCTAGGAAAAAGATCTGACTTACTGAACTTGGAGCAAGACCATACATAAACTATGTAGTCGAATATAGTAAAATACTGTTCCAGTTTACAATGTAGACAGAACGAAAGTTTTGATGAGAAGCCTGATGAAGGTATCTTTTAGGACAAAGGATAGAAGAATTTGGCCCTAATACAGTTACAGCAGTGATGTTCAACCACTGTTTCAAATGTAATTATGTTCACACTAATGCCACCTAGCTACACATACAGTACGTGTTAACAGAATGTTAATAAAATGAAGCCTGGAGTTACCAATAAAATATTATACTCTTTTAATCAGAGGAGCAAAAAGGGACTTTAGTTTCTGTTTGCTTATCTTTCCAATTATCTGGGAGGCCATCAGCAAATACACTACTATAGATCATAGAAGCACACAGCGACTTCACATGTAGACGGAGACTATTTTAGCACGTTTCTTGCAGGACTAACAATTCGCTTTAGTTTTCCCTATCCGTTCCAGGGAGACTCTGAGGTTGAAATTCTTCTGTACTGAAACTAGAAATGGAACCTTTTTTTCATATGATAATTGGATGAGTATCTAGCTATGCCATTCTCCAGCAACTGCATTGTTATCACATGCAGTGCCCTCCCACTTCGTTACTGAAGGTCGTTCCCTTTTCCCGTGCACAGTAACAGCATCCAGGAAATCTTAGCATTTATGCTGGAAAGGTGATCATCTTTAAATACGTACTTCAGTCTAGAGAAGTGTTTGAGAGCTACCTTCTTTTGTATTCTCAACAGATCTATGAGGTAGTCTGAAGCAATGTTGCCTTCTGCTTTCCCTAACACAAAGAACAGTTGAATATCAGTATCCGAGCAGAGGCGGCTGAAAAACTAAAGATAAGAGTTTGATGTTCTCTTAACAGGATGCGTCAATTATGCAGCTCTTGTGACTGTAACGGCACTGGGCAGTACCGGGAGAGTCTATAGACTCTGTGTCACCTCTCAGAAATAAAGGTCTGTAGAATACTGCACGGGAGGAGTCACAGAGGAGCTGAGCAACGTCCATCCCATGCGTTCGGAAAGTGGATAAGGCAATATGCTGGAGGACCATATTGTCTCCTGTGACTCTGACAAGACAACACTGCCGTTTCCCATTGCTTCAACCCCACACATCCCCTTCTCCTCCACGCAGCCGGCACAACTAACAGCGTGGGAGGGAGTCGGGAGGACAGTAGATGCAGATGGGAAGGACGGCATTTTTTTTCCTTTCGCTCCCAGCAGGTTCATTGTGAAGCCCCACCAGCTCTAGGGACATCTCAAGGAAGACACGCTGTGGTATCTGTAAGGAAAGGGACCTTGGTATGTACAAGCAAGAGCCCTAAGAGGTACCAGGCACAACTGCCTACCATGTGGCATGGATACCCTCTGAAAAGCCCTAGGAAAAACCACCTGGTGACCTGCCACGGCTGAGGCAGGTGCAATACAGGAACACGGAGTGGCTCTGGTGACCAGCTCCTCAGGCCAGACAGGGACCTCCTCAGGCCAGACAGGCATCCCTCGGCACCGCAGAGCCCCAGGAGTGCGCAGGGCTGGCCCCGCATCAGGGGCTTCGCTTGAGGTTCTGTTCTAAATCCCCTGTTTAATCCTAGTGGTATTTCAGCATGGGAACCAGGTGTATTAGATAATTTGCCTTGATACATCTTGGCACTGGTCCCTCACCGCACAAGGATGAGTGAGGAGCGATACGAAATCCTGAAACATGCAAGTTACCTGCAATTCCTTCGCTTTTACATCTTGGAGAAATCAACTTTGAGGGTACTTCGTCAAGGAGCAGGAAAGGGTATTAGCTACAGGCCCTGGCTACCAGTTTCAGCGACCATGTTCACTGTGCCTCTGGAATTTTTACAAAAGGTAATGGCTGGGGACAGACAGACTTGCAAAATAGCCGTCCTGTTTGAAAACCACACAGAATACGTAGTCAGACCGCTTCCCTTTTGGGTTTGTTACTTACTTTTAAGAAGGTAAAAGAAAAATCCATTTTTGTTTCTAAATTAAAAGACTGAGTGGTAATTAGACTGTGGGACTCCAAGAAAACAGGCCTTGTTGACCACTTTAGATAAACTAAAAGTTCAAATTATGAAAACTTAGCCAATTTCTGTGTGCGCAGGCTTCCTCCTAACTGTTCAGCTATCGGGCTTAGTCAGCAAAAGAAAACAGAATCACAGAATGGTTAGAGTTGGAAGGGACCTTAAAGCCCACCCAGTGCCACCCCCTGCCCTGGGCAGGGACACCTCCCACCAGCCCAGGTTGCTCCAAGCCCCGTCCAGCCTGGCCTTGGACCCCTCCAGGGATGGGGCAGCCACAGCTTCTCTGGGCAACCTGGGCCAGGGGCTCACCACCCTCACAGCCAAGAATTTCTTCCTCACATCTCATCTAAATCTCCCCTCTGCCCGTCTGAAACCATTACCCCTCGTCCTATCACTACATGCTCTTGTCAATAGTCCCTCCCCAGCTTTCCTGGAGCCCCTTGAGGGACTGGAAGGGGCTCGAAGGTCTCCCTGGAGCCTTCTTTTCTCCAGGATGAACACCCCAATTGAACCAGCACAAAACTTTGTGTTATCAGCAGCGTATTTCATTTTAAACTGCACTTATTTCATTGAAGTCTCCGAGGAAGGGGCACTGACTTGCACATAAATATTAACAATCACCTTGAGACTGTTGTAGCTGGCCAGGGTTAACCTCCTGCACAGACGCTTCCCCAAGTTAAACTGACCCCACGGCGAGCGATTTCGCTTCCAAGCTACTGACGCAGTCGCTCCTTCGGGCATCCCGCTAAGGAGCGGGACCGGGACGAGACAAAGCGGGAACCGCCGCTCGCCGGGCGGACCCGGCCGCGCTCCCTCATGGCGGCTCACGCCCCCCGCCCCACCCCCGGCCGGTGTAGGCCCGGTCCCCGGGCAGGACGGGGAGCTCCGGGCCCATTGCCGTCGGGCCGCCCCACCACTGCCCCACCGCTCCCCTCCCGTCCGGTCCCGCCGCCGCGGCGCGCCG